>BMAC01000012.1:1936073-1952038 GCA_014905375.1 Phtheirospermum japonicum
TATCTGAAATAAACATAAAATTAATTAATTATAATTAAATTACGATAAAATAAGTTGGAGATAAGAAAATATGAAAATGTGCTCAATCTATCCAACTTATACCGAAAATAATAAGAAAAACGAACTAAAATGCTAACTAAAATCAAGACAAATTTGTGCTAATCAAATAGCAGCCTCCCAGTGACCAGAGTGCGGAGCAGTAACAAATTGGCTAAGCTGTTGAATGGCATAAGTAACATCCGGCCTAGTAAGATTTAGATATAAGAGACGCCCGATGATGCGTCTGTACTTATCTGGTTCAGAGAGAGGATAACCATGTGTAGATGTCAGATGAAGGCCAATTGGTAATGGAGTTGGAGCTGGCCGGCAACCTGTGAGTCCAACATCCTGTAATAAATCCAAGACATACTTGCAATGACAGAGATAAGTCCCAGTCTCATTTATATTAATCCCCATTCCCAGAAAATACTTTGCATATCCCAGGTCTTTGATAGTAAACAACTGATGCAAATATTCTTTAAGCATGAAAATCAATTCCTCATTAGATCCCGTTACCAAAACATCATCAACATAAACTAAAAGTACCAAATAGGAAGAGTCATCAACATAGTATGTGTATAAGCAGTGATCTGAAGTTGATTTCTTGAAACCAAATTTAATGAGTTCTTGGCTTAACTCGCAATTCCACTGTCTAGAGGCTTGCTTAAGGCCATATAGACTCCTCTTTAATTTGCAAACCTGATGTGGAGCACCTTTTTTATATCCAGGAGGGGGCAACATATAAACTTCTTCATCAAGATATCCATGGAGGAAGGCATTATTGACATCAAGTTGATGCAATGGCCATCCTCTTGCGGTGGTAACAACAATAATCATTCTAACAGTGACCTGTTTGGCTACAGGTGAGAAGCTGTCCATATAGTCCACTTCGTGAATTTGATTATACCCCTTTGAAACAAGTCCTTCCTTACATCTGTCCACACTCCCATCTGGCTTAAGTTTAACCTTGTAAACCCACTTACTACCAATAGCCCTCTTGCCATGTGGCAAATCAGTGAGTTCCCAGGTAGAATTGGCCTCAAGAGCATTAAGCTCTTTATTCATAGCTTCTTGCCACTCCTTCAATTTACTGGCCTGGGAATAACTCTTAGGTTCTTGAATATCAGATACGTTACCTAAGTAAGCCATATATGCAGTGTCGAAATTAGGGGATAGTAACTAAGGGTAAGTGAATATAGGATATGGTTTACCTGGTAATGCCTGACAGAAGTTGGAAGTGATGGATTGCGGTAGTTGATTGGGAGGATATGTGAGAAAAAAATCTGATAGCCAAGCTTGTCTGCTTTTGTGTCTCTTACCCCTACCTAGTTCCTCGGGAAGGTCAGCAGAAGCATGCGTTGGAGATATATGAAAATCAGCATCGGAAGTGAGGGTCTCAGGGGTAAAAATGGGTGTAGACTCTGGAGAAGAAGAGGAAACAGATAGAGTGTAAGGGAATTGAGTTTCCAGGAATTTCACATCTCTAGAAACCAATGAGTGTTGGTTGTCAAGATCAAAGAGAAGATAACCCTTCTTCCCATAAACATACCCCAGAAAAACGCATTTGTGAGCCTTATATGTGAATTCTTGTTTGTGAGGCTGAGTGTTGGTTGCAAAAGCTAAACAACCAAAAGGTTTGAGTAATGAATAGTCAGGCAACTTATGATATAATCTTTCAAAAGGGCATTTCCAGTTGAATTGCACTAGGAAGTCTATTAATGATATAAGCAGCTGCCAGAATAGAATATGGCCAGAATTTTAGAGGCATATTAGATTRAAACATAAGAGATCTAGCTACCTCCAAAATATGTCTATGCTTCCTCTCGACTACTCCATTTTGTTGGGGAGTATGGATACAAGAAGTTTGATGAATTATCCCAAGGGAAAGAAAAAAGGCTTTGCAAGTAGAGTTTAGAAATTCAAAACCATTATCACTTCTAATGATCTTGACTTTGGAATCAAACCGAGTATGCACCATTTGGACAAAAATTTTGATGATTGAAAGAACCTCTGACTTATGAGTCATTAAAATAACCCAGGTGGCCTTACTGAAGTCATCAACTATAGTAAAAAAATAAGGTGTATTAGTGAGATAAGGCTCCTTACAAGGACCCCAAACATCCATGTGAATTAACTCAAACATTTTTGTACATTGTATTGAACTATGAGAAAAAAGAATTCTGTGTTGTTTAGCCTTGAAACAAGACTGACAAGATTTTATTTCATTTTCAGCAACAGGAGTACAATAGTGTTTCAGAAAAGGAATATGCATAAGAGTACTTAATGAAGCATGGCCTAAAGCCTTATGCCAGGAAACAAGATTTCTTTTACAAGTATTCTCAACAGCATTATTACTAAGAGCTAAAATGGGAGCTTGAACCAGGTTAGATGGATCCAGGATGTAGAGTTTCCCAATCAACTTGCAAGTAGCAATCACTTTCTCATTCTGCAGTTCCTGCATAGTGCATAGAGTAGGTGTGAAAATACATTTCATTTTTGAATTAGAAGTGAGTTGTGCAATAGAGAGTAAGTTGTATTTAAAAGAAGGTATGAACAAGACATCATGTAATATGATATTCTCTGTTAAATGAACTTGTCCAGTATGTGTGATAGCTTTAATGGATCCATCAGGTAAAAGTACTGATGTAGGTGTTTGGACAGGTGTTAAGTTTCGTATTTGGTTTAGATCACTGCACATATGTTTACTAGCTCCTGTATCCAATATCCAAGAACTTCTCATAATTCCTTCAAATGAACTAAAAGCTGGATGCAACTTAACAAAATCCACAGTACCTGCAAAGCTCACAAAGTGAGCAGAGTCCATACTATTTTCACTGCTGGAGCTGCTAATTATACCTTTACCGCCAAAATATATTTGTAGTTAATGCTGAAACATAACAGAAAAATCTGACATATTGACTGCCTTTTGTAATGTATTTCCTGCGTGTTTCTATTCAATGCTATGCTGAGTTTCCACATAATTTGCCACAGGTTTTCCTTTATGATCCTGGATCTTTTTATACCAGTCTGGAATCCCATGCAACTTGAAGCATTCTGTAACCTCATGCCCAGTGAATCCACAATGATCACATACCAATTTTGCTTTATCCTCCTTTGTTCTTCTGTAGTTGCCTCTTCCCYTGCCYTGACTGAACTRAGGAGTGCCTCTACCTGCTYCTCTGCCATTRAARCCTCTTGCAAATSCTGTKCTTTTAGCCATCATCGCCGCCGCATCATTATGTGATGTAAAATTCAACTGAACATTCCTTTGCTTTTCAACACTTACAATCATTGAATAAGCTCTGTTAATARTTGGTAGAGGATCCATCAAAAGRATTTGACTTTTCACAGCATCATATGTCTCATTTAATCCCATGAGAAATTGAAGAAGCTTCGTCTGCATGTCAGTAAYAAGAACATTTCGACCTAATTCACAATTACAGATMTGTAAAGGCATCAAACTKGCATACTRGTCCCATAGCTCTTTCAGTTTGGTGAAATATGCAGCAACAGAGTCARTGCCTTGATTGATACTTGTGATTTGTCTCTGCAACTGATATAACATAGGTCCATTAGCCTCGCCAAATCTGTGGGCAATATCCTCCCAGAGTTCCTTCGCGCTATTTGCATATAGAAATCCAYTTACAATCTCCTTTGACWATGTATTTAAAATCCAAGAGATAATCATGTAATCAATTTTCTTCCATTGATCATATCCATTCGATCCAGCTTCAGGCGCTTTGATGGACCCATCAATAAACCCTATTTTCGATTTTGCTCCTAGAGCTACTAACATTGACTTTCTCCAAGAGATGTAATTGTTACCATCTAATGGATGAGTAACTAAAATCATACCAGGATTATCCGATCCATGGAGCTGGAACGGATCATTTTTGACGGATAGATCTTCAGATCCAGTTGATCTGCTCGCAACCGTGAGAGCCGGCCAAGTTGTGTTGCTCATTTTCAAAAGTTGATCCGATCAATTGAATTAATTTCGCAAGGTGAAGAAAATGGTTAAAAAAAATCCTTACGCTCTGGTACCATGTAGAAATCCCCAATCCGCCATTAATGTATTCAGAGTTTGAAAGAAGGAAAGATAAAAGGTCGTTTTTATTATCTGTACTAAAGTTGTGTTAGGTAAAGTTACTTTATATACAACTAAATGATAGGAATAAAGCTAACTCACACGTGTCCTATCCCAACTAACAAACACATTAATAAGGGAAAATATTATTTATATCAATACTTTTGTTCAAATATTTGGGTGAAATTTGAGGTCTGTTGAATTGTTGTGTTATACATGATTTTTTTTGGGATGGAGAGAACGAGATATTGATAGTAGTGGTATATAAGATTTTAGTTAATACTCTTGTTATAGTTGGTGATTTAATTCTTACTTTGTATACTTTATACCTTAGTGAATTAAAGCTTATGTTTCTTTTTGAAGTTTTTAGTGTTATTTTTCGAGTCCCAGTAAGGTTGGTTAGGTGTTAGTGGATGAGTCTGAGGGGGAGTAGGATTCTAAAGAATAATTATTTATTTGTACCGCTATAGACTAATCGAATTCTTGTATATTTAAGTATGTAAAAAGTTATGTTAGATTTTCAAGTTTTTTGGATGCCTTAAGAAAACCTCTGCACCTTTTTTCTCACCTGCTAGCAACAATAAAGACCATGTTATCCAAACCTACCATGAAAGATTCATCTTCATTGACTACGTCTGTAGTCTCGCTAAAAATTAACCTGCCTACTTCTTCTTAGCCGCACTCTGTCTCCCTGGACATCTGTGCGGAACAGATGTCATCGTGTTCTTCTAAGACCAATGTTGGTGGGTTTGATCCAACACCATGACCAATCAAGGAAACTGTGCAAGTATCGGTCAATTTTAGGTCTTTATAGACCTAAATGCAGCCATCTTTCTTGGTGAAAGGGGATAATAATAACATTCAAAGTTCATTGCACATACCTTTGGAAATGTATGGAATCCCCTACTTAAGCCGTCACAATGGCTGGTGTTGAACCTACATATTGGCGAGATGCAGTGCTCACTCCTAAAATCATGGTTGAGCCTAATTTTGAGTTAGAGGTGATTGTTGGTGAAGAGGAGATGACTGATGATGATGATCCCTTGGCCTATTTCTTTCAGAAACTTGGTATGTCTCTTTTTCATGATGATTCATCTCGTGATAGGTCATCAACACCAGCTACACCTATCCCTTATCTAAATGTTGTCTCAAGTCCACCGTTTATTGGTCCAACTTTGACCACCTCTAGTCCATCTTGCTAGAGAATAACTTCAGTTGAGGAACTGATGGACTTTGATAATGAGGTAGGTGTTGGTAAAAGTGTTGGTGCACTGAGATCAATGTTGTCTATTTCTACTGCTCCTTAATTGAATAGTTCTTCTCTTTTTTCAAATTAACCCAGCACTGGCAAGTCCATAATCTGAAAGACGCACAGAGTCTGAGAGCTGTGTGATAAAGATTTTGGTGCAACTTTGGCAAATCTTGATGATGATGGTGTTGCTTATGTTATAACTGCTTGTGCTTCTAATCCATGAATTGAAATAAATTCTGCTTTATCTCCTCATCTTTACTCTATTGATGCTCAGAATTAGTTTACAGCCTTACGGCACCAAAGCCTTATTGATGAAAGAAGGGTAGATTATAACCTCTTTGAGAAGGAAAACCTGAATAAATTTATTAAGTGTAAGTATCTAACCTCTATTGTAACGATTGCCATGCCATATCTGAGGGATGTTGTATTTGAGTTCTACGCTAATATGCTCCCTTATATTTCAAATATGCAGTTAGGTAATTTTGGCCGTGTGTTTGTTTGAGAAAAAGTGTATACTTTTACATGGTTTGTTATCAATAAGTTTTCTTAAACTGAGAATTATGAGGAGGGGATGACTATTGATGATTTAGACAAAGTTGTCCAATTCCTATCTGGTAATATGGTACCTTGATGGCCTAAGATATTTCATAGTTGCTAGCTAACCAGGGTCCCACTCAATATGACGAATAATATTTTAGTGGAGAGACTGATTTTTTTGGGCTCAACCATAAGCATTCTGAGGGAAAGAAATGTGTCATTCATCTGTCTTTGGTGTAATCTAATGATGAGCTTCCTAGTGGTTCTTTCCGCCTGATGTTATGATTAACACGAATTTGTCTTGATTTTAGTTAGTCTTATAGTTCGTTTTTATTGTTGATTTCTGTGTAAGTTGGATAGATTGAGCATATTTTCGTATTTTCTAACTCCAACTTATTTTATATAATTTTAATTATAATTAATTAACTTTATGTTTATTTTAAGTATTTTGAAGATTTTTGGTTTGGACATAATCAAGGATGGGTCTACGAGTGTCGTTTCAACGAAAACGGGTCTCGATTTGAAATATTAAAGCTGACAATAGGTATGCTGATGGACACTGGGTTACCCAGTGTTGACCCAGTGTTGACTGCGCAACAGAGAGACTTAGCGGTAACCATAACCGCTAGGCATACCGCTAAGTGCCCAAAATCCTATTTTTGGGAGGTTTCTTGTACTCCAAGTCTTTGTAAACCTTTATATACCTTACCATACTTCTTCAAAAGGGAGTTGGACATTTTTTAAGGGATTCCTATGGATTTCCAAGCCCTAGGATTGCTTCAATTCTCTTGATACTTATCAATATTTCTTAGTTTTAAATTTCTAATTTTTAGATAAAGTAGATTAGTTCTTAGGTAATTTAGATTCAAGATTTCAACGTTCGAACGCTGTTATTCTTCATCATTTAATTAGTAAGTTTTCAAATTCCTTCGCCTAATTAGTTTAATTAATCTTTTATGCTTTTAATTATATGCTTGTTATAATTTTTATTAGAATAATTGATCTTCAAACAAACAAACCCCCCCATGTATGATGAATTGTATGGATCTTGAGTGTGTTGATGATTGTTGTGGGTTCATGATGATGAGATTATTGATGATTGTTGGCTAGATCTTATAGGTCTAGAGTCTAGATTCGTTGTGAACCAGCAATTGGGTTTTCCCAAGAGATCGTGGAGACGATTCAAAGCTCTAGAACCCTTGTTTTCTTAAAACCTTTTTAAATTAATAAACCATATGCTCATTGTTCTTGATTGTGTATTTAAATTATTTATTTTTATTATTTTCTTATTCGTGAAAAACAAACACAAAAGGAACTTTCAAATCTAGTTTTCCTCTGAGATCGGCACGAGTCAACTTACCCACCTACAAGTGATCCCGTTCTCTTGCGGGCGAACTTTTTAAAATTGACAACTTTAAATAAAAGGGTAAAAAATTATATGCATCATGTACTATACGCGTTTTTTGAGTTTGCATCCTAACGTTTTTTTTTTTTAATTTAATGCATCCTATACTATACAAAATTTTGAAAGTGCATCCTGTACTGTACAAAATTTTGAAAAAATAAATATACAAAAAAGAATTTATTATTTATTTCTGGTGAGACTAGGTGAGAAAATATGCGGGAACTAGTTTTATTAAATAAATAAAATTTATTATTTATTAAATAATAAATTCGTTGAGTTTGCATATTTAATAAAATATGTCGGAACTAGTTTTAAATAAACAATAAATTCTCCGGAACTCACCTAAATTATACGGGTTTGAAAATATGCAACCTCACTCGTGAGACTAGGTGAGTTCCGGCGATTTGGGGCGAGTTGGCTTGTCGGAGGATGCACTTTCAGAATTTTGTGAAGTACATGATGCATTAAATTACAAAAAAAATATTAGGATGCAAACCTAAAAAATGCGTATAATACATGATGGTTACAATCTTTTTCCCTAAATAAAAATAGGTGCAGAAAAGTTCGATTCATGTTACTCAGGGTGCTGCTGACACTGCCACCAACATTGGACCTATTGCTTTTGTGCCTAATTCCTCTTCTATTGCTATTAATTGTTCTAATTCGCAGGCACATCTTGTCCTGAGTGAGCAACATATTCATAATGCTCAGGTTCATCTTATAAGCTTATGTCTATGTAGGATTTCTACAAGGAGGCCCGCATTTTTCATTCTGGTTAAATAAGTGGAGAAGGAACTGGTGGAAGTGAACTCGCTACTGGTGAAGGTCTCATATTGGTCTCGTGTTGCCACTCCTAATCACACCAACAAATGATATGATTTGGGCTTATTCGCTGGATATTATGCTCTTTATTTCCTTAGTTATATTGGTGTTTCTATAACTATATTTCGTTTATCTTTGACATCTTTAATAGGATTCGTATATTTAAGGGAAGTCTAGTCCATTTTCTTAACTCTCGTAGAGTTGTTTGAGTGTTTTTGTCCACAAAGGCAAAAGGATGGAGATTGATGATAATTTTGATTCTCGTCGTTCTCTCATTTCATATAGTCATACTTTCTTATTTTATTATTTGACTTTCTAGACTTATTCATTAAATATGATTCTTGTCTTTAGTAGTTAGATTTATCTTGTAACTTAAGTGATTTATCTGGGGTAAGAATCATTTATTAGTTGAAAAGTGTATTTTCATAATTATTTTATTCCATAAAATATAAAGGTATTGATTATTCTCTTTTGATATTTTAGAACTTTTTTAAAACATGAGGATACACATTTGTATTTTTCACTTCATATTCTACGCTTTTTATGAGAATACATAAGTTATCATTTTGAAGTACTAGAACCGATTGTTCATCGTGCTTGGATTATTTAAGCTTATGTTTGATCAAACTGAAGAAATTACGGCCGACTCTATGCTGACTCAAATGATCTGCTCATTCAGGAGTTTTTTCATATATTACTGGATGACATATTATTTTAATATCTTTTTATAAAACACATGAAACTTATTATTATTATTATTATTATTATTATTATTATTATTATTATTATTATTATTATTATTTTATTTTTAGACCTAAGGTCATGCCCTATGAGTTTTAACTCATAGGAAAATTTAATATTTGTGTTCTTATTATTTTTGCTGTTTGATTTACTAAATGTTAGTACTAGTGTTCAAACATCTTAACTAATATTTGGATAATAATATTTTTATTTTAGTATATGTGTAATCCAAAACTTTCACAAAGGATTTTAAAGTATGTTAAGGGAACAAGGAAGATTCTACGACAAGTAAACATAAACCATAAACCTTAAACCCTTGTAACTTACCTGGGCTGCAGGCGTCCTCTTAATAAGTTACAAACGTCCAATATTAAATATGTATTTTATATTTTATTTAATTATAACACTATTCAGTTATGTATTATTGATGACTAAAAATCTACTATATAAAAGTCTCACCAAGTGCACTGGTCAGTTATAGTGTATATCTCTCTAGAGCACCGGATATCGTTCCCACGAGGATTTTGATTATTAATAGTTAATTATTTAATTTACCAATAAAATGGTTTTTTAATAATATAATTAACTAAAAATATGTAAACAAACTAAACAAGTGATTAAACAAGTCGAAAAGCTAGAAGTTATTTTTGAAGAATGAATATGTGAGAAGGATGTGTTTGAATGTAGAACTTCCCTAAATTCATCTTGTAATTGTAGCCAAATAAATCATCATAATCTCTTAAGTACTACTAAAACCACATATTACTTCAAGCTTTCAAAGACCATATAAATTCTCTATTTAAATTAAAACCTCGAGTTTTAAGTGAATTAGTCTTAACCTCGAGTTGATTAACCAGATTATCTTCCTAATTAAAACCTTTCAAGATAGCAATGAGAACAATTGAATTTCCATATTAGGTCTCACCCTAATCCAGAGGACTTATGTTTTCCTATATCTAGGATTCATGCATTTCCTTCTACTTGTGTGTGTTCTTACTCTACTTTGCTTAGTTTGGTTAAAAGTATAGAACAAACCCAAATCATAAACAAAATTATCGAGTTAAGAAATGATAAAAACACAAGAAAACCAAATGAAAATTATAAAATAATATATATAATCCAATACTCAACCACAAGTTAAGTCTAGGGTTCATCCCATCCAAAGACATATGAAGTTTAGTTCATGTTTGAATTGAAATCACAATAAGTGTTAAAAGATAAAATAAAGAAAGGAGAAATCATGTTTACAAGTCTTAGTCTTCAAAGCTAAGACAAAATTACTTCCCTAGTAAATCTTTGAAGTATATGTGAGATTTTCTTCAAGAACTCCTTCAAATATCTTCTCGTACTTGTTTCTTTCTTGTAGCCTCTAGAATTGTGTTAAAAAATGCCTCAGGGCTCTTATTTAAAGTCCTCGAAGTGTTTTTTCTAATATCCCCTCGAATAATAGAGAAAACGAGGCCCAAAATCATAAAATTGCACTATTTCGGTCAAAAACATAGCCAGAAGGATGGAAACACGGCCAAAATGGCAAAAACATCCCATGTTTTACTAAAATGGTCTACCGGTAAAATACACAGCCGTGTTTCAAAACACGGTCAGGCCATGTTTTCTCCTGTACTCTTCTTTTTTATCTTTGCTTCGCGCTTTGAGACATGGGCGTGTTTCCTTGATTTCTTAAAACTTTAACTCCATATGTGTATTTCTTCTCCTCGTTTCATCCCCTCGGACTATTCTCTGGTATATATGACTATCATTGCATTCTAAGTTCACCTAAATCCGCTCCTTTTCAACGCTCCTACACACATATGCCTCGTAATGAAAAGAAAACAAAAGATACAATTAAAACTATCAAAGGACACCCAAAGAACTCTAAATTAAACACATAAAAACTACTAAAAACATGTGTGAAATGATAATAATAAAATTACCCCCAACTTATACGTTTTCTTGTCCTTGAGCAATAATCTAAAGTTGAAGAAAACACAACGATAACCTAAAGGAATACCACATCCTCAATAACTTCAGTCACTTCATTAACCATAAAGCCAATAAGTAAGTTAATAATAATAATAATAATAATAATAATAATAATAATAATAATAATAATAATAATAACTATAAAACTAACACAACAAGTTATTTCCCAACAATCGAGTGAACAAACAATGAGTGACCTGACAAGTCCTCACGAGATCACACTTTTCACTCAAGTGTATATGAATTATGTATATAGAGCTCTCAAGTCACAAAACACCGAAAAATTATTCACAGCTTGTACGTAAATCATGGAGATTCCAACTAAAGATGAGTTGAAAGGATGTGATGTGTTCTGGTGAATTTTTTGATTTTCTATAATTTAATTGGGAAAATACTGTAATATTTATTTGATAATGTAGACTTGAGGAAGAAGAACAAGCATATTAGATTAGATTAGAGGGGAGAGGGAGAGAGAAAAGATAGTAAGGCAAAATGAATATTGCTTGTAACTGCTTGCACATTTCGTACTATCCCCAAATACATATAACATCATGTGGCTGGACCACTTAATTTCAATTACTAAAAACTTGGGCTCTAATCTAATCAAAATAAATGAACTCATAGGCCCAAATAATCTTAATTTCCGGCCCAATAATTTCATCAACCCGCTCCTTCATACTCTGGCCCGTGCCCGTATGCAATGCCCAACCTGTCACTCAGCACAACATCGTGGTTTGCTCGAGCCAGTTCCAAAAATCCCCCTTTTTCTTCTTGTCCACCCAAATTAGGGTTTTCTCCCAATCCTTCGCCCTCCTCACGCTCCAACAATTTCACGTCCATGACAATACCCCTCCCATCAATTGATCCTTGACCCCAAGGATCAAAGTTTGGAAATTTCCTCTGGATGAATTTGATATCCTCCCATGTTCCCTCTTGAGGTTTGGAATTGGTACACTGAATTAGTACTTGCAGAACGGAAACCCCATTGCGATCAATGGTCCTTGAGTCTTGAGCAGCAAGAGGAGAAACCTGAAATTCACCATCCGGCGTGGTAATCGACAGATCGGTGGTGGTGGACACCTTTGGTCCGACCCGTAACTTGAGCAAGGACACGTGGAAAACAAGGTGTATGTGGGACCCTTCCGGCAGATCTAATCGGTAAGCCACTTTTCCCAATTTTTCCATAACAGTATAGGGGCCGTAGTACTTAGATGATATCTTAAGACTTTTTCTAAGATAGATTGAGTTTTACCAAAAAGGTTGCAATTTTAGAAAAACCTTGTCCCCAATTTCAAATTTTCATTCTTGTCTATGTTTATTAGCATGCATTTGTATCCTATGTCATGCTTGCAATAAATTTTCCCTGATGATACCCTTAGCCATTTCCCTCTGTTGTAGCATCTGTCTTACATCTTCATTCCGAGCCCCCAAATACTGCACCATTGTTTCAAGTGGTGGGGAATACCCATATAATGCCTTAAATGGGGTCGTTTTTAGATTTGTAGGATAATTGGTGTTGTACTAATACTCTGCCAGAGTTAGCCACTTGGTCCATCCCTTACGGTTGTGGTGCACCATACATCTCAAATAGCTCTCCAAACACTATTTGACCCTCTCAGTTTGACCATCTGACTGAGGATGGTAAGCAATTGACATGGTCAATCGCACCCCCATCATTTAAAACAACTCCCTCCAAAATGTACTAGTGAAAATCTTGTCCCCATCAGTTAAGGAAGTTTCTATTTCACCCCCTTTTTACTTGATTTTTATTAAAATACAATGAGGGCATTGCATGGTTTAAGTGTGGGGTGGGTAGGTGGTTAGGGCCCGGGTGTCACAAAGCACGATTTATCTTTCTTAACTCGAGCCTTGGCGAAGTGACACTTATTAATTGCGCATTTATATGGTTGAGTCGTTTTTGTGTCTTTTGTGTCTTTATTACATTGTTGAGCAATCACCATATGCTTGGAAGTTTGAATAGTTTACTTGTTGGGTTTTTACATGTTTATACCCTCTTGTGCAAGGAGTTGAAATTTTGTGCTTCGTCCAAAACCCGCCTATATATATATAATCAACATTTACTCGTAAAAAGATTGCAACGTTCTAAAATCTCTTTTGATTTTGTTTCCAAAACCCAATGCAAACTAGTGAGTAACCTTGTGTGAATTATCGGTTTTGCTTGCATTTTTATGGAAATTGCATTGAGGTGGCTTGATTTTGATCGTACATGATTGAATTTGGAAATGACCTCGAGGCACATATATCACCCTTAATCCGGACATATCCAAATATATAAGCTACTTAAAAATCCCAAATGAGCCCCCTTGAGCCTGTGCCTCGTTTCTTGTTAGTCGAGCCCGATTATAGCTCTTATATCTTCATAAATTATGAGGTGAGAGTGTATATTGTGAGTTGACTAGAAATGTGAGGGAATAAATTATGGGTTTCGGGTTTTGAGTTACTTATACAAAAAAAAAAAAGAATAATACTTCAATACAAATTACGAAAAGTGATAAAGCGTGCGTTCAAGTGAAAAGCTTAATTTGAAGGCTAAGTTTAGTAAAAAGAAGCGAATTCAAAAAACTTCTAAGTGTTGTGAAATAAAGTCGGAAAAGTGTGTGAGTGTACAAAAGGGTTTCGAACGAAAGTTTGGTGATTTGGGGAAGGGTAAAGCGATTTTAAGCTTCAGTCTTTAGAAGTTAGGATCTCGTGAGTTATTGATCACGTTTGATTGTGTGTTAGACACTATATCCAAATATTCCATACCTTACCAAAGAGACAACATTATAACCCAAAATAAAGACCTCTTTTGATTCTTGTTTGGTCATGTACAATGGGCAATTTTGAGTTTCCGATTTGTGAAATCTTGTCAAGGTGCATGTATTGTCTAATTCGAGCGTATACACGTCCCTTATAAAATACACTTGAGTGAATTGAGCGAACACCCTCAATAATTCCATTTGTGAGGAAGTCATCGATTTTGTTTTCATTTGAGAAAAGGGTAATACGAGCAATGCTTGGCGATAACGAGTTTGTGTTGATACTTTCATCATATTAATAAGGATAAGCACAAGGATTTCTCTTTCATCATAGTACAGGATGCACTTTCAAATTTTTTTATAGAACAGGATGCATTAAATTACAAAAAAAAAGTTAGGATGCAAACCCAAAAAACGCGTATAGTACAGGATGGTTACAATATTTTCCCCAAACTCAAAATCAAGACGATCTATGATCTAGATGTGTCACTCATCTAGATTCCATATACAATTCATAAGATCTAAGTGGAAATCAGGGTGCTAATGCAAAAGGCATAACATGAAGAACAAGCATGGAAATGAAGAACAAAACATGGAAATAAAGCATAAAACATGTAATTGAAAGGAAACTTGAATTAAGAAATGAAACAAAGCTTGAATGTAATTGCATCAAAAGTAACAATCAAAAGGAGTATTTGGATTCTTCTTAGGCTTACAAACCCAAGCCAAACATGAAAGTAAACCTAAATCTAGAAATGAAAATACATAAAAGCTTGAATTTGAATCTAAAACCTAAGAAAAGAGAATTATCCAATAGCTTGAGAGTAATTTTGATCCCAAACCCAAGTTAGGGTTGGGAGGGGAGTTATTTTTTCATAGGTGCAAGATGTAGGCTTTTTATAGTTGTTTGTAGGGGCAAAATCGTAAAAAATGCTCAAATTCCCGAAGTATCAGCGTCGCGGTCGATCGACTGCAAAACAGTCTATAGATTGCCAGTCTATCGACTACAAAGCAGTCAATCGACTGCATTGCCAAAATGGGGGAAGCTACTGCCCGGCAGTCGATTTGGAGCTCTTTCAGTCGATCGGGTAGTCGATTTGGAGCTTTTCAATCGATCATGGATGCTTTCAGCTCGAATTTCTCATTTTCCAGTCCAAAACGTCCGCCGAGTGAATATAATCCTTTCAGCCACCTACAAAACAAGAATTTAAACTTAAAAACTCAAAAATAACACAAACATCTCACATATCGTACTCTTAAAGCCAAAAAGAAAATCAACGAGAAAAAGTCTTAAAACCTAATGAAAAACGACTCGATACTACTAGAAATGACGCTAAACTCTAACTAAAAACACAAGGAAAAACACAACAATTACATGCAAAACAACTACCCCACACTTATCGGTTTGTTCGTCCTCGAACAACGAAAAGAATCAAGAGTGTACATGCAATGAACAATATGTAAAAAGAAAAATCCTTGTGCTTATCCTTATTTAATATGATGGAAGTATCAACATAAACTCGCTATCGTCAGGCATTGCTAGTATTACTCTTTCTCAAATGCAAGCCAAATCAGTGACTCCCTCACAAATGGAATATTTGAGGGTGTTCGCTCAAATCGCTCAAGTGTTTGATATGGGACATGTATACGCTCAAGTCGGTCAATAAATGCACCTTGTCAAGATTTCACAAATCGGACGCTCAAAATTTCTCATAGTACATGACCATATACGAATCGAAATAGGTCTTTATTATGGGTTGCAATATTGGCTCTTTGGTAAGGTATGTAATATTTGGATATAGTGGTTAACACACGATCAAACGTGATCAATAACACACAAAACCCTAACTTCTAAAACCCGAAGCTTATGATCGCTTCACCCTTCCCAAATCACCAAACTCTCAATCGAAACCCTTTCGTTCACCCACATTCCCGACTTTTATTTCACAACACTTAGAAGTCTTTTGAATTTGCTTCTTTTCACTAAACTTAGCCTTTAAATTAGGTTTTACACATGAACGCACGCTTTATCACTTTTCGTGATTTGTGTTGGGAGTATTATTATTATTATTATTATTATTGTTGTTGTTGTTGTTGTTATTATTATTATTATTATTATTATTATTATTATTATTATTATTATTATTATTATTATTATTATTATTATTATTATTATTATTATTATTTAATATATAGCCAACTCAAAATCTGAAAACCCCCACAATCTTATTTCGCCACACATCTCTCGTCAAGCTAATGACATACCCCTTCCTCACACCTCATAATTCATGAAGATACAAAGCTAAATTTGAGCCTCGGCTAAAAGAACGGGGCATAGTTCAA
>BMAC01000012.1:1960045-1980974 GCA_014905375.1 Phtheirospermum japonicum
CATATATATATATATATATATATATATATACGCGTGTCTATCTGAGATGCTTCGGGTTGACGTGTAATTTTCTGGTGGTTCGAATGCTTACTTAATATATTTTGAAGGTTTTGAGAGTTGTTAAAATATAGTAATTATAATGTTTACAATTTAATATATTTCCTCAACTTAGATTTTTCCTAACTTAATCTTTTACTTTTATTATATTTTGCCTAACTTAATATTTTCCTTTTATCATATTTTGCCTAATTCAAATTTTAATTTTATCTGGCTATTATGTAGCATAATTCCTTCTGTGAGATCATTTGCAATGGAGTTGGCTCTCCATATATTGATTTGATCTCATAGTGGTTTGGTGCACTTGATATGACACTTGTGATCTTCTCCAGATATGTAATAATCTCCGAATTTTGTTTTTAAGCATTGAAGGAGTATTACATGTTTTACTGGTTCGAGGCAATCGTAGATCCATTATGGGGGTTTAAAGAGAAGTTTGCAATGATCCAAGCCTCGTATGGACCAGTCTTGGGTTTGTACCAGTTTTGCAAGTCGTATATAAGAGATTTGAGTTTTTTTTACCCAAATCAGTAGTTTCTAGAGAGTTAGTATTATTGGGAAAACAAATGAACTCAATTAGTCCATAGTCTAATAATGTTTGCAATGTAGTTATTCCTCCTAGATATATAATTCCATTTAGATATGAAAATTGGAATTTTTGAATGTCTATGACGCATTTGGTAATATTGTATTCTATTTTACATGGACAAAGTATAGTGTTAAACGGTGGGCAATTTTCATCACATTCCTTTACTCGGTTATGATGAAAATCACTATATATGTGTATTCCACTATTTTGCCTCCTCGTAGCACATGCACGGCCATTGATTACTCGGGTTGGCTGGGGAGTTTCGTGGGGTCGGCTCCGAGTTTCACCACTGTCGTGGGAAGTTTCCCTATCATCATCTCCAACTTATCCATTTGTTTCTTCGTTCGATTATTTTCCTCGATGGTTCGAAGGGTTTCTTCCCTATTGTGTAGCATTTCTATCTCTTGCCTTTGCCTCCAAAGTCGTAATTCTTCTTCCGGATCTTGAGGAAGTGGAGCTTGTTGTAGTGGTGGCGGAGCTTGATATTGTGGTTATTGTGGTTGACCTTGCCTTTGCAGAAAATGCTGTTGATAACTACCTTGGCCCTTGTTCTGATAGGAATTGTAATTGATTGGTCCTCCTTGATTTTTGTTTGGTGGTGGTGGTTCTAAATATTGAGGATCTGTTTGTTTGGGCGGCGGTGTGTAGCTTGGTCTTCCCGGCCCGTATCTGAGGTTCGGGTGGTCTCGAATAGTCGGATGGTATGAGTTGAAAGTTTTAGTGAACTTTTGGCCAAACTCGTTGTTGGATTGGAATTCTTGTACGGCGTTCACCTCTTCATCCTCATCTTCGTCAAATATTACATCATACACGTTGGCTCCATGTCCAAATGCTCCACAAATTCCACACGCTTCGTGTGATGGTTGCATTGTTTCATTCTCGCTATCCCTGCCAGCATTGCAACTTATTTCGTAAGCTCCCCAGGTTTGCTACTCTCTCCTTTAGATACCGATACTTTGTTTATTATAATTTTCCTTGGTTTCGAACTTGTTTGCCTTGATTTTTCACCTAGAAGTTCGAACAAATCCCATGCCTCCATCGCGGTTAAGTCTCCAAAGTCGCGGGCCTTGTTCTCAACTTGTTTCTTGAAGTTTGGCAACAATCCTTCATGGAAATAGTTGTTGACCATTTCGGGACTATTGTTGTGATGCGGGCATGCGTGTAGAAGTCCTTTGTATCATTACCACACCTGGTGGAATGAATCTCCATCCATTTGCTCAAAAGTGGTGATTTCTCTTCTTAGTTTTGCCATCGTTTGAGCCGAATAAAATTTGCCCGCGAACTTCTTAAACACCATATCCCAATTAGTTAAGGAATTCGGTTGCAATGACAAGATCCAATGTTTGGACTTGTCCTTCAAGCTACTCGGAAAACATCTCATCCTTAGTTTATCCTCGTTTAAGCCAAATGCTGGATTTCCAAACACCATCGCGTAAAACTCTCGAATAAAGTTTAGCGGGTCCTCGTTTGCCATGCCATAGAAAGTCGGTAATTGGTTGACAATGTTGGACTTCAATTCATAGTCTCGTGCCGCGGGGCTTAAGATGATAGCTGAACTATACGGGCCAATGCTTGGGCATACGAGGTCTCCTTGTCGGCGTTCGTTTGGATATCGTTGCCCTCGGCCTCCACAAAAGTTTCTTCCTCCAACATTATATTGCTCATCTTCATAGTGTTGGTCGTACTCGTCATTTTGCCAAACATGGTACATTTGTTCGTTCCTCCTGTTTCTTGGATGATTGGGCCCTCGTGCTCGGTTCTCAAATAAAAATGATTTTTTTTGGTTGTTTCGAGGCTGGGGCCCTCCATTTCCAACATGATTGTCTTCGAATCTCGGATTTGCCCATGCGTTGAAAGCTCGGGCCTCCTCTCGGTTTCGGAAATGTTGTGGGGTTCGATCGACTAGTTGTTCCAGCCACATAACTCGGAGATCATTATGGGGTTGTGGCACCCTATTGTGCGCCGGTGGATTAACATTTTCAAGGACTTTGTGTCCTCTCGGTTCTTCGTCACGATCATGCTCTTGATTTTCAATTTGAGCAAATGCTCGTGCATCTTCATTTTAGATATCATTTTGTGGATCTTGATTTTGCATTGTCATCTTGGGTGGCATGCCATATGGTTGATCGTGAAGAGGGTTGTGGTTGTCTTGGCCTCTCCCTCGACCATTTGTTCTTTCTCCTCTCCCTCCGGTTCCTCGGACGCCATTAGGTGGATTGTTCGACATGATGGCTTGAGTTACTTCGGATTGATTCTTGTCGGGGGAAGGAAAAAGGCTCCTTGGTCTACCTACTCGTTTGATGTTGTCTATGAGTGGTGTAAGTTCACCTTTTAGGCCTCTACGACTTGCATACACAATAAACAAACTCAACGTATCGAGTGGTAAACCAAAAAGAAACACAAACGTAACAAACATAAATTTAACACGAATAAACTTCGTTAACATCTTTTCCACTCCCTAGAAACGGAGCCAAATTTTGAGTCGAGACTTTTTTTGTTTTCCTTACAAAATTAAAAATCCAAGTTAAGCAAATGTGCATCTACGTTTGAAAGATTTTAGCTCGCCCGCAAGAAAACGGGGTCACTTATAGACCGTCAAGTTAACTCGGGTCGATCTCTCGAGGAGTGGAAATACGGAGTCAACGATGTTTATTAAAACACAATTTCTAATACTAAACACGCGATCAAAGGGTTTTTGTTTCGAATATTTTGAAAGAACTTAATTTTAAGAAAAACTCGATAACCTATCTTGATTCGAGGGCGTCAACCTCTTCTAAAGAGTAGTTTGATTGATTCAGAAATTCAACAATAATTATTATTACTTGATCTACAGACCGTTCCACCAAATCTCATTCAAGCAATTCATCAAATAGTAGATATATGTTCACAAAACATGATCCAAACGTAATTCTAATTTAAACAAACCAAACCAATTATCCAAAGCGGAATAATACGAATCACTGAACTATCATAAAATAAACCGTCACAAATCGCTTATAAAACTCAATCATAAATGACTCATATGAAATATCCCAACACAATATCACGAGATCACTATATAACATAAACTACGAAACTAATTAATGAGATAAAAGTTTTGAGATTACTAAATCGTGAGAAAACTCAATCACGATGCTAAGGTGAATCCTTGCCAAATATAGCTATTACAGGAAATGAAATGAACCTTGCTAAATCCGAGAAACTTGTCATGAAACTCCGTCTCTAGCTATTATCCGAACCGATCAAACTTCTAAGTATTATTGCCGTAAGGGTTATAAGTCAAAGGTTGAGAAAGTTGTCGATTCTCTCTTCCAATGTATATGATCTAGTCTTGTGGGTGAAAGGATGGGTATTCCCTGAAGATGTCTGAGTTTAAAGGCTCAAGAACCATTTCGTAACTGAAGAATCCCAAAAATCTGCATTTGTAATGTTCAAATCCAATCGGATTGGTCATTGGTCCGATCGGATGAAAATCTCTATCCTCTTGACCGGTAAGACATAGCCCTTATCCGATCGGTGCGTGTCTTGAAGGTCAATTCGATCGGTTATTGGTCTTATCCGGTCGGATAGGTGTTCTTTTGGCTACTTCGAGCGCTGATTCTTTGTCTTCATCTCCCGGGTTTTGTCAAATGATTCATCTGAAAGAGGAATTAAATAAAAATGGTCCAAAATGACCAATTATTGAATAAAAAGTTGAAAATCTAAGCAAAAAGCCAAATAATGCAAAATCATGCAAAATAGCTTATTCTTGGCCTAAGAAGACGGTAAAAACTCTAAAACATGACTCAAAATATGTACAAAAGTGTAACAAAAATGTATGAATCAGCACGCACTAGCTCCATGACCCGCGATGCCGCACGTGGTGCATGTCTCCATCGGACCCGAGTAGGGCTTGGTGAGAGAAGCCACTTGACTCTTGAGGTCGGCAATTTTACGGGCCCACTCGGGCTCATCCTTCATTGATACTTCTTTTACTTGCTCCTTTCGCTCCAATATGCTCATTCAGTGATCGTCCCCAGCCATATTAACGAAGATGTCATATAGCTCCCTCGTCGAGCGGCCGATGAGGTTTCCTTTGGAGGCATTGTTCACCATGAGTTTAGACTTGAATGTGAAGCCATTGTGGGAAAATTGGTTCAAGAAATTGCCGGTGAACCGATGGTGAGGGCACTTAGTAAGATAGCCCTTGAAATGCTCCAATGCCTCGTAAAAGGTTTCATCACTTGCTTGACAGAATGAGGAAATCTTCGCTCGGAAGTCGGCCATTTTGTCTTTGAAGTATTACTGTTCCATAAATATCTCTGTCACCATGTCCCAATTGGTGAGGGAGTTGGCCGATAATGTCATCAGCTAATCGATCACCTTATCTTTCATCGTGTATGGAAAGCATCAAAAATTTATTTGGTCGATATGTATCCCTTTGCGCGGAAAGATTGACATGGTATAGGAGAAAACTCGAAGTAAGTAGAGAGCATCCTCGTGCGGTAGGCCATGAAAAGACGGTAGCCGGTTAAGATCAATCGGTCGCAAGTCATACTCAAGGGCCTTGACACTTAGTGGGATGCACGAGGAAAAGTTGCCCATGTAGGGCCTCGACACCTCCTTAATGCTATTCGTAGGACCTCCATCGGGAGTGGCAAAAGGATGGACACCCAGATCTTGCGCGGCATACATATTCTCATTGACGGCGGGCACTCGTTGAAGATCTTGAGGAATCGGATTTTGGAATCAAGGCACGGGCCCGGTCGGATGTGGGAATCGAGGCTCATGGATGTGAGGAGCGGTGAAGTACGACTCTTGGTAATGTGGCCCCGGCGCTTGAAATTGCGGTTGAAATTTGGCCCCGTTCATGACCGTGTGTTGGTATGGTGGGCCATCGACGATTGGGACTTGGTAAGGTGGGCCGTAGAATTGGTTTCCTTGGGACGATGGATCCAAGCACAATGAGACTTGGAGTTGTGGCTCGGGTGTCGACACACGAGCATGGGAGGAGAATAAAGGCCGTGAAATGGGTCGTTCGAACTTTGGGGGTTATTTTGCATGTAATTGTGGTGTTTTTATTGTGTTTTTAAGTAGGGTTTCATGATGTTTATAGTCGTTTGGAGTCAAGATTCATTAGGGTTTTAGGTTGTTTTCTTGCTTTTATGTTTTGAGCTTTATTTATCCGATGTTGGTGATGTTTGTGCGATTATTGGGTTTTTAAGTGCAAAATTCTTGTCTTGTTGGTGGCTAAATGAATTAGATTCGTACCAAGACGTTCCGGCATACGCCTAGGTTCGAGCCAAGGCATTGAGGCCAAAAATCCATGTCAAGACGAGAAAACCGAGCCAAAAGCAGCCCGAATCGATTGAGGCCTGCCCAGATCGACTGCCAACCTGCTGATCGACTGAGAACCACGTATCGACTAAAAGCCCCAAAATCGACTACTCGACAGTAGCCGAACCATTTGGGACTAGGGCAGTCAATCGACTGCTTCACTGTCGATCGACCACTAGTTGATCGACTGAGAATCTCAAAATTGACTGAAAGCTCCAAAATTGACTGCTTCACAGTAGCCAAACCACTTGGAACCAGGGCAGTCGATCGACAACCTTGTAGTCGATCGACACAATGTTGATCGACCGAACCTATATTCGATCGACTGCGTTGCAGAGACTCTCGGGATTCTTGGTGTTTTTGATGTTTTTGCCCCTACAAACAACTATATAAACCCCACATCTTGCCTCAACAAAGGAAGGAGCTCTCCTCCCCACCATTTCATGGGTTTGGGGTTAATTTCTCTCTCTAGGTTTTAGATTTAATTTCTCTCTCTGGATCTTAGATTCAATTGCATGCATTTCCTTGGGTTTGTAAGCCTAAGAAGAATTCAAGTCATCACTTGGATTTTATTTTGGATTGCTGTTTCATTCAAGTTTGTAATTCCTTTCCTTAATTCAAGTAAGCTTTCTTTTTAGTTTCATGCTTTCCTTTAATTCTCATGCTTGTTCTTCATTTTATGAATTTTGCCTTAGCTCTTAAATTTGTTGTTAGATCTTGTGAATTGGCTATGGAATCTAGGCGAGTGACACACAAAGATCATAGATCGAGTCTCGGATCGTTTTCATTATGAGTATTTCATATGCTTTATTTTGGTTTTTATTTTCATGCATGGTTTTTCGTTGAATCCTAGATCTACTCATCGTTTCTTGTTGTTTTTCATAAAGTTTTTACTTTTCAAGTCAACTTTTATTGCTCTTTGCATTGATGCTTTCAATTTTTGTTATTTGCATAATTTAGAATTTTATGATCATGCATGCAAGTTGTACCTTAGGTTTTCATTATTGTACTTAGTGAAACTTTGCTTTTACTTGCTTATTTTTATTATTGCTTGCAATTTCAATTGGGCATACGCACGAGGCATCCGACCAACTTGAATTTACTTTCATAAAATTAGTTTATTTCCATATATCTTCATAGTTAGTCATAGTTAGTCATTTTACTTGCTTTAATTTCCTTTAGTTTGCTAAAAACACATTGATCTCTGCAAACAATTTGAATTCCGATAATACAAAGCCATTGAACCCCTTGATATATTCATCACCACTAAAACTACTCTTTCAGGGGTCTTGGTTCATGAAACCATTTCCCCCTTGGTCGAGCAGCACTCAGTAGATGGGTTGAGAGCCTTTTGGTGGCGGGCCATGAGGTGATGATGCGGGCCCAGATGATGCTTGCGGCATCCCTTGATTGTCGTGTGTGTGGGCGGGCGGTGTCGGGTTCTCGAATGAGTTGGTCATCATTTGCTATTCTAGCACCGGGTCTAAAGGTTGAAGAGGCGGGGTGTCGAACGTGTCTTGAGTTCTTGTGGCTCGTGCATCTCATCTCAACCTCTCAGGATTGGGCAAAAGTGGGGTCAGCTCTCATCCAAGCAATCTCCTACCTTGCATGCACAACACTCAACAAAGGATTACGGGTATCGAATGTAAAATGATAATCTATTCTAACTGTCAACTAAGATAACAAGAAGAGTAATTAATAACACCATTAGCTTTAATCTATCCCCGGCAACGGCGCCAAAAATTTATTGATGATTTCTTAGCACTCTAATTTAAAAAATCATCTCCGCAATAGTACGGAGTCGATTGTAGAGCGGTAAGTTGTATCCCGAGTCGTGTTTCTCGAGGGTAGATGTTATCGGCAATCGATGTCTTTATTTAATCTCTTGTTAATTTAAATTACACTAATCTACTCTAAGAAAGAAATAAGTCATTTGGTTTGGGTTCGAATTTTTAATGTTAAAACTTGAGATGAGATGAGAACTTTTAAAATACTAACTAAGGCAAAGGTTAAAGAATATTAAAAGCTTGCTTGAAAGTATTAATTTAAGAAAATTAATTAAAACTTATAACAAATTAAAGATTATTAAAATGGGAAAATCTTGCAATTATTTAAAATAGAAGATGGAGAGAAGTCAATCTTTAAAATTTAAAGGAGTCAAAGAGCATTAAATATGAAAAAGTCAAATTAATAAAAGAAGTAAGCCCCATTTGTCTTTCCAAAATAAAGGGTTTGTTTAGCCAAATGGGGTAAAGATTCAAAGTAAAAGCTTCAATGGAGTTTATGCAAACGAAGAAAATAACAAGCCATAAGATTAAAATGATGATTTGAAATGCAATGAAAGATAACACATATTACAACCTAGCAACCGACACACAACAATAACAATTAATCAAGAACAACACAATAGAGAATAGAAAGATTACTACCAATTCCTCTCCAAATAAGTTTCAAGGTATAGCTTACAATCTTCAAAAGATAAATCAAGTCTTCAACACAAAAGCAACTACCAAGGATGGAGATGTCACCTTCTCTAACAACTCAATAATAGAAATTAACACTAATTAACTAACTAAACTAGACTACTCTAAGGATTATAAACTAGAGTTTTGAAATGCAATGGAATAGTAGAAGTTTGGAGGAGATTGAACAAGTTCGAAAATCAACCAAGGAGAGGATAAGGTTGTTGGGAAAAGGTTGGGGGTTTATGTAGAGGGTCGTAAGGGAAAAACCATTAAAAATGCAAAAAATTCCCAAATTTCCTGCGATGCAGTCAATCAACTTGCTTTTTAATCGATCGGGCTGCTTTTTAGTCGATTAGAATGCTTTTTAGTCGATCCAACTACTTTTTAGTCGATCGGTCTACTTTTCAGTTGATCGACAGCTTGTCGATAGACTGCTTTTTAGTCGATCGATTACCTTATTGTTCAAATAGACCCAGCCTCTATCAAGCAATCAACATGGGTTGAAGCAGTCGATCGGCTGGCGTGGCAGTCAATCTGGGCTGCTTCCGGCTCAGTCTTCTCGTTTTTCACTCCAGAACGTCCGTCGGTCATCGTTTCTTGTTCGCACTATGTTCCTCTGCATGTCTTCACTTGTCCATTCTATAGCAATTCGATATGAATGCCATAAGCGTGCACGGGTCCCGGTTTGTCTTTTTACAACAAAAAACATAAAAAGGAGTGAAAATCTATGAAAACGTAATAGAAATTGCGCTAACACTACAAAAAACTAAAACTAACAAAATAGGCCTAATTGACTCCTAACACCCATAAATGCAAGTGAAACACATGCAATCGCGACACAAAAAGGTAACAAAAACACGTACGAAAATGTGCAAATCAATAACATTAATATATTCTTTTGGGTTTTACTCGGTGTTACTAGGCAAACTTCCTTGTGGCCTTTCGAAGACCATCATTTCATTTTTTCCAATTTGGATCTCCAAGTTACGAATAAAATCTTCTTGATTTCTTAGAGATGTTTTAGTGGAGATGAAATGGGTTTCAGATGTATGAACAAATTTCATCATCAACTCCTCTAAATTGGGTGATCGTGATTGTTGATGCTGTTGTGGCTGAAAACCAGGGGGCTGGTCATTCCTTGGCTGGGCTTTTTTGCTCCTTGAGAAATTTGGGTGTTGCCTCTATCCGAGATTATAAGTGTTACTACATGGATTATTACTCCACTTTTAGCCGTGGTTGCCCATAAAATCTACTTGCTAAGAAGGTATTGAAGTTGGGCGATCATGACTCAAATGAGGACCTCCACAAGTTTCAAAGAGAAGTCCCTTCATATTTCGAGTAGGTGTGACAAATGTGTCAACTTCTTACTCAATTTCTTAACTTGGGCGGCTAGATTCACCATCATATCAACATTATAGATCCCGACTGACTTGCTCATCTTGCCTCGAGCTGGTTGCAACTAATACCCATTCATTGCCATTTCTTCAAGTACTTCTTAAGCAGCCTCACGAGTCTTATTGTTTTAGTGTCCCTCCTGCAGTGTCGATCATCTATCTCGTCGATTTCTTTAACCCATTATAAGAAGTTTGGACTTGCATCCAAAGGGGTAATACAGGGTGTAGGCACTTGAGTAAGATCTCCTTGAAATGCTTCTATTTGTCATACAAAGTCTCATTATCAACTTGAGAGAATGAAGATATCTCCTTTCTTAGTCTTGCGGTCTTGGCGGGTGAAGAGTATTTTTTTAAAACTTTTCTACCATCAACTTCCAAGTTATGATGGTCCCTCTTGGTAGTGTGTTCAATCCCTGATCAGTTCGACCCATCAAGGAAAAGGGAAAAGGTCGTATACGAATAGCATCATCGGTGGCCACGTTAATCTTGAAAGTATCGCAAATTTCGAGAAAATTTGCAATATGGATATTGGGACCCTCGTCTTGTAGCCCCTCAAACTGAATTGTCTACTGCACCATTTGTATGATGTTTGATCGAATCTCGAAATTGTTGGCGTTAAAGCTTGGCCTCACTATACTCGACTCCGTCCCACTAACAAATGGTTTATCATAATCGTACATGGTCAATTGTTGTGTGGCCATGGCTAAAAAGGTCTCTTCGTCTTTCTCATCCACCTTAACGTCCTCTATACGTTTAGTGAGTTCCACTAGTGTGTGCTATTGAACACGATTAAGCATGCACTGGCGGAATTACAATTGAAACAAGCGAAGGACAACCGTGAAAATCAAATGAGTAGCAAGAGGATAAGGAAAAAAATGATTAAAGTAAGAAAAATAAAACTTTTCTAATATCACAGTTCCCAACAATGGCGCCAAGAAATTGATGACTAAAAAGCTACTCTATAAAAGTCTCGACAAGTGCACCGATCGTTTATAGTGTATATTTATAGAGCAACGAATATCATTTCCATGAGGATTGTGAATATTAGTACTAACTGTCTTTTTATTATCTAATCTACTGAATAAAACATTCTTTCAATAATCTACTTAACAAAAAATATGTAAATAAACTAAACAAGTTAAACAAGCCCAAAAGCTAGAAGTTATTTTTAAAGAATGAATATGTGAGAAGGATGTGTTTGAATGTAGAATTTCCCTAAATTCACCTTTTGATTGTATCTAGTTAAATCATTATAATCCCTTAAGTAATACTGAACCCACAGATTATTTCACGCTTTCAAAGACCTTAGAAGTTCTCTATTTTAATTAAAACCTCAAGTTTCAAGTGAATTAATCATAACCTCAAGTTGATTAACCAGAATATCTTCAAATTAAAACCCCAAAGATATCAGTGCGAACAATTGAATTTCCCTATTAAGTTTTACCCTAATCCGGAGGAATTATATCATCCTATATTTTCTTATCACTTTTCTTATGTCGTCTAATAGTTTCCCTATGTGGTATTATTAAATACTTTCTTATTAATTTTCTATAATTAAAAAAATTAAATTAAAGACGAAAACTTGTTTTGCTCTCCCTTTCTCTTTCTTTCTTTTTTTTTTTTTATCTTTTCTTTAATCTAATTAATAAAATATCAATCAATAAAAAATTAATATAAATCGTTTATAAATATAAAACATAATATAAATATTAAAAAATATATATATATATATAATAGATATAAAAATTTCAAAAATCATTTCTAAGATATTATCTCAAATAAATATATATATATTTTTTATAATTTTATAAGATTTGTTTTATATTTTTTTATTTATCTCCAAGTTTATTAAAATTTTATTAATTAAAATATTAATTATAAAAAAATCATATAAATTATTATAATAATTTTATAAATTTATTTTATATTTATATATTTGTCACTATTTTTTATATTTCTTATTAATTAAGATTTTATCAATTTTGATTAAAAGAAAAGAAAATGAAGGAAAAACAAGTTTTTGCCATCAATTTAATATTATATTAAAGAAAAATGATAAAATAATATACAATCATGCCACGTCAGAAAAAAGATTCGATCAAACTTTATTGGACATTTTTTTATGAATTAGTTAACTTAGCAGATATGATTTGATGATGGACAATTTCACGTAGTTTTTTTGGAATGTAGCAATATAATGGACCAAAATGAAGACCTTTCCCTTTTTTGTTTTCAATTTAATATTTAAAACTACAAAAAAATGACAAGAAAGTATTGAATCATGCCACGTCAAGAAAAAAGCACGATCATATTTTTTTTTTGATAAATTGGTCAACTTAGCAGACGTTGTCTGATGATGGCCAATATCACATATCTTTTCTGAAATGTGGCTAAATATATTGGACCAAAAATGATTTATGCCCCAAAAATCATGTTTACAAGTTTTAGTCTTCAAAGCAAAGATAAAATTACTTCCTTAGCGAATTTTCAAAGTATGTGTGAGGTTTTCTTCAAGAACTCCTTCAAATCTCTTCTTGTACTTGTTTCTTGCTCATTGTTGTAATTTTGTAACCTCCAAAATTGTATTAAAAACGTCCTAGGGCTCTTATTTATAGTCCCCCAAGTATTTTCCCTAGTAGCCCCTCGACAAAATATAGAAAATGGAGCCCAAAACAATAAAACCACAGTATTCGTTAAGAATCATGGCCAGCGGGACGGACACACGACCAACACATGTTTTCCTAAAATTGGCTACCGGTAAAAAAATAAGTTCGTGATTTAAAACATGCTCAGGCCATGTTTTCTCCTATACTCTTCTTTTTTATCTTTTCTTCGCTATTTGAAACATGGGCGTGTTTTATAACATGCCTTGGGCATATTTTCCTTGATTTCTTGAAATGTTAACTCCATTTGCGCATTTTACTCCCCGTTTCATCCCCTCAATCCATTTTGTTGTATATACGACTATCATTGCACTCTAAATTTGACCGAATTCGCTCATCTTCAACGGTTCTACATAAATTCGCCTTGCAGTGAAAAGAAAACAAAAGACACAATAAATAATCAAAGGACACACAAAGAACTCTAAATAAAAAATATAAAAACTACTAAGAACATGCATGAAAAGATAATTATCAATTATGTTCTTACTAATAATATATATAATAAATATATCAATAAAAACAAAAATAATAAAATATCACCACCACCTCCACTCCCGCCAGCAACCAGAAATACTTCCCGATGTTTATTTTTTCATTGTTTTGACCAAGAATCTTCCAAACATAAAGTAAGAAGTCATTGCTATCATCAAATAAGAATTCTTTATTATTAATAAAGAAATTCCTGTTATTTGTATCAACTACTATCAAATAAGATATTCCTTATTATTCGTGCACTATATATATATATATAAAAACTAAAATACCGAAGGAGAATTTCCCTCAGTAATACCAACGACAGTACCGAAGACATATTTTACTGTGGACATTATCGAAGGGAAAAACCTTCGGCAACATCACCTTCAGTAAATCTGTTGGAAACTATGCTAACGTTCGTCGTCACTATTACCGAAGGCAATGTCGAAGGATTTCCGAGGGCATATATACCAAATTCAAAATCCCCTCGGAATTGTCGAGGGGAGAATTATACCCTCGCTATTTCTGAGGGCAACTATTTTCCCTCGGCAAATACTGAGGTAATTTTGTTCCCTTTAGCAAATACCAAGGGCAATCACCGCCCTTAGCCCTTTAAAATTAAGAAAATATAAAAAATACATAATCTCTTTAAAATAAATCATATAATGTAACTTTACACATTTCTAATTTAGTTAACCTGGCTTTATTATATAATTATCATCGAACATGCATTAATTGACACATGTCATGTAATATGATCAATAATATTCACGATACGATCGACTGACTCATTCTATTGCAAACGTAATTAATGAAGTGTTGTTATTTTTGTAAAGATACCACGAGATTGGTTTCGTTGTTATAAAATTATGAGAAATACTAATTGACTAGTAAATATATATTTTTATAGTTTTTATTAAAAAAAGATTCGAGAGCGAGAAAATACCCTCGGTATACCAAGGGAATTTTATTTCCCCTCGAAAATCACCGGGGACAAAACTTGCCTTCGGTCGTTTAAAATAAAAAAAAAGATAAAAAAATATTTTAAAAACATAATTTCATTAAAGTAAACCATGTAATGTCATTTGACGCATTTGAAATGTATTTAACCTGGCTATACTATATAATTATCATCGAACATGTTGACATGTATCGTGTGATATGATCAATAGTATCTACGATACATTCGATTGACTTTTTCCATTGTAAACGTAATATAATGATATGTTGTTATTTTTGTAAAGATGCCATGAGGTTGGTTTCCTGTTTTAAAGTCACGAGAAATACCAATTGATCTGTAATACATTTTTTTATATTTTGTTTGATTTAAAAAAAAATATTGTCAAGGGCATGAGAAAGCTCTCGGTATACCGAGCCCAGGGGATATTTATTTCCCTCGGCAAATACCAAAGAGACATGTTTGATCGGCAAATATCGATGGGGTTTATTTCCCCTCAATCCGCAACCTAATATCAATAAGACTTCTTTTTTTGCCCGAAATTCCCAATCAACTAGTAATAATTCTTCTATTGTTTATATTACATAAGAAATGCATAACAATATTTATAGTATCGGAATTCTTTTATTATTTATATTAAGTAAGAAACCCATAACAACTTTATATTGTCAACTAAGATTTTTTTTGTCAAAAAAAAAAAGTTAGAAACTTTATGTAATAAGTGAAATATATATAACAAAGTTTGCACATAAAGTAAGAAATCCCTAAAATAAGTAAGAATTTGTGGCAAAAATAAAAAAATGAAAAATCGTATGTAATTAAGTAAGATTTTTTTGACCCAAAAAGTAATGAAGTTTCTGGCAAAGAAATAAACAAACAAAAATCACCGGAAAATACGAGTCATTATACCGTACACCCAGTAGTTTAATTTATCATCTTATATAACTGACATATAACATCACATATAACTGGTACATATTATCACATATAATTGATACATATCATCACAAATAATTAAAATCCTAAATCTAAAATTTAAAATCCTAAAATGAAAAAAATAAACCTAAAACGAAAAACTAAACCCTAAAATGGAAGACTAAACCCTAAAATGAAAAATTAAACACCGAAATTGAATATTAAACTCTAAATCCTAAATTTCTATCACATACCATTATATATAACTGACACATATCATCACATATAACCGATAGAATGATAGATTTTTGACGGGACCCTAAAATGGAAAATTAAATAAGAAAAATATGAAAAACTAAAACTTAAAATGAAAAATCGAACCCTAAGAGTGTAAAACTAAACCCTAAAATGGAAAAGTAAACTAAAACTCTAAATTGTTATCACATATCATCACGTAAATCAAAAGGAAAGAGTAAACCAAAACTCTAAACTAGAATGATAACATATTTTTACAGGGTGCACCTAACAAGATGCACCCAGGTGCATGTAATAAATTGCTGGAAAATACCTTGCACACCCGGGCAATTTATTACATGCATTTGGGTGCACCTTTAGGTGCACCCTGTAAGAATTTGTTATCAATAAGTTATAAGTGATGATATATGACAGTTATACGTGAAGATATATGATAGTTATACGTTATGATATGTGACAAAAATTTAGAACTTATTTATTTTTCCATTTTAAGGTTTAGTTTTATATTTTAGGGTTTAGTTTTCCATTCTTAGGGTTTAATTTTCCATTTTAAGGTTTAGTTTTCCATTTTTTATATTTAGTTTTTCATTTTAGGGTCCCGACAAAAATCTATCATTTTACCAGTTATATGTGATGATATGTGTTAGCTATATGTGATAATATGTGTAAGTTATATGTGATTATATGTGATAGAAATTTAGGATTTAGAGTTTAATATTCAATTTCAGGGTTTAGTTTATATTTTTAAGGTTTAGTTTTTCGTTTTAGATTTATTGTTTTCATTTTAGGATTTAAATTTTAGATTTAGAACTCTAATTATTTGTGATGATATGTATCAATTGTATGTGATGATATGTGTAAAATTAGAAGGTCTATGGTTTTAAAAATAATTCTCAGATTCACGATATTGTTAGTCAATGTTTAACAACATTAATTAGCAACATCGACCAGAGTAGAATATAAGCTATGCAGCGGAATAGATCGATAAGAACACGAGATAACAAATTCAGTTCACAAGTAAATACTTATGAACTTGGGTGTACAAACCCGAAAACTATATTACTTTCTTGTTCACGTTCAATACAAAAATATAAAGTAATATATGAAAACTAAATATCAATAAACTTGATACTAAGTACTTGTTGCCGGAATGGAAAGTTCTTCTCCGTTGGTCACGTAACTTCGAAGAGCTTGTTAATCACGATCAACGGCTCCAAGTATTTCTTCGTGTTCTTTTTTCTTGCTCGTCGTCTTGCGTCCTTGTCTTGCGTCGATCTCCTTGCAGAAAATCCCATGCGTAAATCGTGTCTGCAAGCTTTAGAAATACTTGTCTTAAATAGACAAATATAAATTCCTAAACTTGGTAAATACCTAAAACACATCCTAAACACAATATAGGAAACTAATAAAGTCTTAAACATTAACTAGGAAACACAATATATTCCTAAATCTAGTTTCCTAACTTATTTTGTGCCCAAGAAAGGCAAATAACAAAATAAGAATTATTGCCAAGAATTAATTCCTCAACAATATCCCCCTTTTGCCTTTCTGGATAAAACACTACAACGCAAACACAAATAAAAATAAGATACTAACTCCCCCTAAGTTAGACTACTCCCCCTAAACAAAACACCCAATGTTGTTAAAATTCAAACCAACATTACAAACCAACATTGTTCAAAAAAACTTAACAAAACAAATTAACAAGGAACTTAATGACCTCGAACCCTCTTTGAACAACAAGGGGATGTTGAAGTTCCTTCACCACCTTCCTTCCTCTTCCTCTTCTGTATTCGCATCATTTTCCTCAAAGCCTTATCGCGAGCGCGAATTCGCTTCCTCCTTCTTTCTTGAGAAAGGCTCGCTAAGGCTTCGGCAGCAACAACATCTTCAACATCATCTTTGTCAGCAGCAGCATTGCCAGAAGCAACATCTTCTCCTTCAGCATCATCCTCTCCCCCTGTGTCCGCGTCATCTCCTCCTTCTCCCCCTTTTTGACCAGAAAGGGAAAGGGCCTCCAAAAGCGAGGCACGAAGCGCCTGGAGCTGAGTAATCTGCAAGTCAACGGAAGCCACATGCGCACGAAGGAGCTGCGCAGAAATCTGGACCATGCTGGGATCAACCCTCCCAACATCACTATCAACATCAGCCTGAAAAGGAGCCTGCCAAGGCAAATTAATAACCCTATCACCTGTAGTATGCTGGCCCCGGAAAGCAAACCAATCCGCCTCACCAGTAAGCACATCATCTGGAAGAAGCATCAAACCTTGGTTCTTCAACAAGCTAAAAATAAGAGAGGGAAAACACAACGAGGCGGCAGACCTTGATGTGGCAAACTTTGTAACAATATCAAAAACATGTTGCCCGAAACTGAACTTAACACCCTTCCCAAGCCTGTACAAAAACTGGGCCTGAGGCCGAGTAACACACGTAGTGTTCTTGGAAGGGATCCAGTTGCAAAGAGCCACCTTTTGCATAATAGAATAAAGAGAAGAGAGCCTAGTGCTCGGCAACTGCTCAAACAAGGAATGCACCATACCACCAGAAATAAAAGAAAAAACTTCATCCATATCATCCACAGTAGAATCACCCCGATGCGGTTCAGTTCCAAATAATTCATCAATTTATTCAGGGGTGAAAGCAAAAACTCTACCACGCAAAAAGACTTTTCCATAGTTCACAGAGATCATATCAACAATAGACGGCAGCAAATTTGCATAGAACTCAAGAACAATGTTTCTGACAAAAGGCACGGTAGTAGAAACTGTGGAATACATACCTTTAAACCGGAGGTAGGCAATCAAGTTGTGGCGCTCAAACAGTTCAACTGGAACCCTACGCTCAGCAATCATGTGGCGATTTTGATAAGTAGCAAACAACTCGGCAGCCTCATCAGTTAAAAATTTCTCGGAAAACGGCACTATATCTTCAAGCTCAGGTGTCGGAGTATCAGTACCCGTGGAGGACTGAGAGTGATCACAGGCAGCTGAAGAGGACTGCATGGGAGTATGAGATGGAATGGGAACAGAGGCAGTGGGGGAGGACGAAACAAACGGGGAATTACGCGATGTTGGTAAAGAGGTACCAACAGGACAAGCAACATCGTCCTTCGCAGCAGCCTTCTTTTTCTTCTTACCCTTCTTGCAATCAGCAACAAAATCACGAATAAGCATATCAAACGAGGATTCAGGGGAATATTCAAACAAGTCATCACCAAACTCAGGTTGATCATCATGAACAGGAGAAGAGGGGGGATCACCGGCAGGTGGTTTGGTGGAGCTGGTCACCTCCCCGGTGATAAAATCCAACACGGTGTAAGAAGGGGAGGAATACTCAGTCGCAGAGGACTTAGGAGAGACCTTGACCTTCGGCTTTCCTGATCTCCTGTCGGCCTTGCGAACAAGTTGTTTTCGGCGAGTAAATTTCTTCGCCGGCAAACTTGGGGCAGAAGATGGCGGCGGCACAGACCCTTCGACCGGAGAAGCAGGCACAAAGTCTTCATCATCAGGGTCGGACATCACGGTGACATCCTCCTTGAGGTTCATATGTTCGATAGGTACGGTGCGGCGCGGCCCTGCCTTGCTTTTCGGGACAGCGGGCGGCACAACGCCGGGCGGAATGTTGCGCAGGCGCCTAGACCGCTTCAGGGTTGGGTTCCCCACGCGTCCAAAAGTCTCAGCCACAAACGCCAAATATGTGGGGTTATCAACATCAATTTCGTTTCCGGGCTGTCCCGGGAACACTTGCGCCTCCGGCGTGGCGTCAATTGGTGACGGAACTGGAATAATAGTGCAGGAAGCGGGCGCCGGCGAGGGCGGTGGCGATGTTGATAGAGGAGGGTTTGAAGAACTACCACCACCGATTTCCTCGCGAATATAAAGACCACCAATATTTGGATACGACAACGGGACCTGTTCGCCGGAGCGACGAATTTCTTCAGGCGATTCTGGGACAGATGAGGACGGTGGCGACGAACTGAACATCCTGCAAAATCTCAAAAGCACACAAGTATATCGAAAGATTTGGAGAGAGATTAGGAGTATAGATATTTCAATATGCAGAAGGCTTTTAGAATTGTGATCAAACGGTAAGAAATCTCCAGGGTTTTATGCCCAAAAAAAATGACCGTTGGACAAGGAGAGAGAAAGGAAAAATAAAAGGAAAAAATCCCTAATTTAACCACCGGTTGATTTTAGGGCTTAAAACATGATTTTTTTTTATTTCCTTTTTATAAAAACTCCACTCCCCCTCAGTTTAGGCAACATGAACACACTATCAAGCCCATTACCGTTTCCCATTATCCCCTTTTTAAAAAAAAATTGCACAACCCGAGCTACAAAATTGGCCGAAATACAAAGTTGAATTTTAATGAACCATCAGCACAGTTGTAACTATTTTGTGCAATGTTAATTTTCACTCACCAAATTCACCTCATTATTACCTGTCCAGCCATCCAATTTTAACTCCACTGAAACACTTAGTTAGCTCAATTCAAAACAAAATTAAGAGATTTCAAGCAAGACAAAAACACAAGAAACAAAACGCACAGCAAGAAGGCATCTTCACAGAGTATGAATGTCCTACGGGATGCCTAGAATTCATTACCTAAAAGATTAAACAAAAACATATTCAATTTCGGTGTCTTGATTCAATTTTGCTTTTTATTACTAACAACATTACGAACCAACATTGCCTTAGGTGAAGTCAATGGAAACATACCCCTTAACCCAAGTTAATGACTACGTCAAGATCTCTCAAGAAGGTGATTTTTAAAGATTGGAGCATTTTGAGTCCAGATTTTCTTCATACTTGAAGGGATTTAAATCTTTTAATCTTCAGCAATTGCTGGTAAACACCTCTTGTTTTTGTTCCTGGGAGAAAGCCAGTTTTTGCGGGCAAGTCCCACAATCACCCAATTGAAGAGGTTGGTTCTTTTTGCCATTACTTTATTTGCAACACAGGACCTTATTGCACTTTCAATCAAACTCAATGCATTATGATTATGTATGAAAAGAAAGATAAAAATGCATGCAAAAGTATACAGATGTTGTGACTGATGTTGAGAAGGGGTGTCACAACATCACAAACCAACATTGGTTAGACAATGCACATACCTAGATCTCTTCTCAAACGAGAGAAGGTCTCGAAATCTAATGCCTTCGTGAAGATGTCAGCTAGCTGATTATCAGTTCCAATATGTTCAAGGCTAACAATCTTCCTCTCAACTAAGTCTCGAGTGAAGTGGTACCTTATGTCAATGTTTTTTTTTCGAGAATGCTGGACTGGATTTTTGGAGATGTCAATGGCACTTGAATTATCACACAACACTGTCAAGAAACTACTGTGCAGACCGTAGTCCTCAATCATTTAGTTCATCCACAGTAATTGTGTGCACGCACTCCCAGCTGCAATGTACTCAGCTTCAGCTGTAGAAAGAGAAATACAATCTTGCTTTTTGCTGTACCAAGAAATTAGGTTATTACCCAGAAAAAAACATCCCCCAATAGTACTCTTTCTATCTACCACATCTCCCGCCCAATCCGAATCAGTGTACCCTATAAGTTCAATACCAGTATCTTTTGTGTACCACACACCTAGTTTAGTTGTACCTGGAATGTATCTAATATTTCTTTTAACAGCTTTCAAGTGAGACTATTTTGGATTAGACTGATATCTAGCACATAAGCACACACTATACATAATATCTGTCTACTTGCTGTCGAATACAACAAACTTCCTATCATACTTCTATACATGGTGTTATCAACACCCTTACCAACATCGTCCCTAGACAGCTTCACAGTTTTGCCCAGCGGCATTTTCTTGACAGTTTCACTCTCTAA
>BMAC01000012.1:1981104-2002056 GCA_014905375.1 Phtheirospermum japonicum
CTCGTTAGTGGATCCAAAAATAATATCATCCACATAAATTTGGACAATTAAGATGTGCTTATTGGATTTAAGAAGAAATAAAGTTTTATCAACTTCCCCTCGTCTAAAGTTCAAATAAAGAAAATGTTGAGTTAGCCATTCTTACCAAGCTCTTGGAGCTTGTTTTAAACCATAAAGAGCCTTTTTCAGTTTTAAAACAAAATTTGGTTTTTGAAGATCCACAAATCCTTTAGACTGATCAACATACACTTCTTCACTCAAGACTCCATTTAAAAAGGCACTATTAATGTCCATTTGATGCAATGAAATCTTCATATAACACGCAACAGAAAGCAAAAGCCTTACCGGCTCAATGCGGGCAACATGGGCAAAAGTTTCATCAAAATCAATTCCTTCAATTTGCGTATACCCTTGTGCAACAAGTCGTGATTTGTTTCTCACAATGTTCCCACCCTCATCAGTCTCTTTCTTGAATATCCACTTTGTTCCCGTCATATGGGAATTTTCTGGTCGTGGCACCAAATCCCAAACATCGTTTTTGGCGAACTGGTCCAGCTCCTCTTGCATTGCCCGAATCCAGAACTCATCCTTAAGTGCATCCTCCACTCGCTTGGGCTCTATTTTAGAAAGATACAAAGACTCACGAATCTTAGAACAATTAGTAGACAGATATACATACCTGACCATTTCCTTGAAATTAATCTGTCTCCGTCTTGTACTTCTTTCGTCTAAATCACCAATAATTTGACCCATGGGGTGGTTTTTCTGGATTCTAGATGGAACATCCCTCTGATGAAGATCAATGGGATCAGGTGGATCTTCTTCTTCTGAATCAGAATCAGAATCTGCGACTTGGCTCGATGTTGGTACTGATGTTGGTATTCCAGTATCAACATTGTTATCAACATCACTCGAATCTCTGAGTTCAGCACCTGCATCTTTATTCTCAATACCTGCACCATCAACTGAAGTAGGAGTGACACTACCTTGAGGGTTTTGATCATAAACCAAATAATTATCCTCGGCAGGCTTGACTCCACTCGTTAGATCATCAAACTTGATATTTACTGACTCAAACATGCTTCGTGTTCGAAGGTTAAACAACCTATATGCATGACTATTTTGGGAATAACCCATGAAAATTCACTTATCACTTTTTGAGTCAAGTTTAGCTAGATGATTTCTATCGTTAATCACATAGCAAATACATCCAAAAATATGAAAATAACTCGAATTCGGTTTCTTCCCAATCAATAATTCGTAGGGAGTTGCACATGAACCTGGTCTAAAATAAGCCCTATTTGTGATATGACATGCAGTGTCCATTGCTTCAGCCCAAAAACGTTTAGCTATCCCATTAAAAATGAACATAGTTCTAGTCATCTCCGCTAGAGTTCTATTCTTACGTTCAGCAATGCCATTTTGTTGAGGGGTAATTGGAGAAGAAAATTCATGACTAATACCCTCAGAAGTGCAGTACTTTAAAAAAGATGCGTTTTCAAATTCCTTTCCTTGATCAGTTCTAATCCTACCAATTTCACATTAAACCATACACATAGCTTCTTTGCAAGTTTTTTGAAAGCCTCAAAAGTTTCAGATTTTTCTTTTAGAAGTTCTACCCAAGTAAACCTAGAAAAATCATCAACAATAACGAAAACATACCTCTTACCACCAAGGCTCTCAACCTCAAGTGGTCTCATGAGATCCATGTGAAGCAATTCAAACCAAGATGATGTAGTGATACTTTATTGGACTGGATATGGCACCCTGGCCTGTTTTCCTTTCTGGCATGCCTCGCACACCGGAATGATCTTGGTGTTGAGCTTAGGCAGTCCACTCACAGCTTCTTCCTTGACCAACCTGTCCATCATCTTGTAGTTGACATGTCCAAGCTTTTGATGCCACAGCTCCGCATCACTCTATTGGGACAGTCTGCAAAAAGCATCACTTTGAATTTGGTAGCAATTATCTGAGGTTCTTTTGCCCTTGAGAATGCATTGTCCATTCTCCTCATAGACTTCACATTCTTCACGGTTGAATTTGACGCTAAAACCTCCATTGCACAATTGACTTATGCTGATCAAATATGCAGTAAGTCCTTCTACTAGCAGCACATTTTCCAGTGTTACAACTCCAGGAACATGGAGAGTCCCTTGGCCAATGATTTGGCCATTTGTGTCTCCTCCATACTTCACTTTTCCACCTTTAAATCTGACAATGTTGGAAAGTAATTCTTCTGAGCCTGTCATATGCTTTGAGCATCCACTATCAAAATACCAGGCTCCAGGGCCATGAGACTTCAGGGAGGTATGTATCATATTACATTTGATGCTGTTTTTCTTTACCCACACTTGTTTGAACCTGATGTTGGTATTGATGTTGGTAGCGCAGTTACCAACATGGGATTTATCTGCCACACTGGTTCTCTTAAAGTGTCTTTTTTCTCCAATGATCTTCCAACAAAAGAGCCTGATGTGCCCTGGTTCTCCACAATAATGGCACACGTACTGTCTTCTTCTCTTTTTGTGAAATTTGGAAGATTTCTGTAGTTGACTTGGAACATTCATTTGCTGACTCGGCTTGAAACCTATTCCATGCTTTGAGGATTCTGGGAAGCTAATCTCCAAGATTTCATCCAGCTTCGCCTTACCTTTATTCAGATTTGAAATGGTTTCTCGAACAGTGGTCAGTTCGTTCTTCTTCTTTTCCAGCTCAGCGTCCTTCTTGGTGAGAGACGTTTCCAATCGGACAATAATGTCAAGCCGATCTTCCTTTTCTTTGGTTAGCTTCTCTACTTCTTTTTCGAGCTCTTTGGCCTTGAGTACCTGTTTACTCCAACTGACAAACAATTTCTGGTGGTCAACACTCAGCTACTCGTATTCCTCATAATAATCAGTGGTCTCGGCATTCAGGCACACGATGTTGTCTGCAAGCAAACCAACATGGACATCGTCGTCCCACACAACATGGGGGAATAAAGCTGGAATGGGATCAGTTGACTCAGAATCATTAACATCTTCAGTGAAATCAGTAGAGACCATGCTTTTCTTTCTAAGAGTGTTGGGACACTCGTTCTTGTAATGTCCCCAACCTTTGTATTCGTGGCATTGAATCTCGTTGAGTGGTTTTATTGAACTCGACACATTGGGAATTGAAGTTGTGGACTGAGATCGTGGAAGAGTACGTCCAGTAAACTTTGGATTAGATGTTTGTGGCCTATTCCTTGGATTTGAGCTTCCAAAATTGTTCTTTTTCTTCAAGAAATTGTTGAAGCCTTGAGTCACAAAGGCCAGTTCATCTTCTCTGAGAGTAGTTGACTCCATCTTTTTAATAATCCCATTAAAATCGAACTCTTCGTCATCTTCATCATCGACTGCAATTGAATCGGAAGAAAAGTCAACATTCTTTTCTTTCGAGCTAGAGCTAACATGTTCCATCTCATATTGATTGAGGTTTCCAACTAAGGTGTTGAAATCGATGTTATAAACATCTTTGGATTCTTCTATGGGCACCACCTTCATGCTATATTTCTTCGAAATGGATCTCAACAATTTTCCTACAAGACGGTAATTAGTTATGGCCTCACCAAGCTCTCTGCACTCTTTTGTTATTTCCGACAATCTTACGGAATAGTCCATGATTGACTCTTTCTCTTCCATTCTCATAGCCTCGAAGGTGGATATGAGCATTCTTAATCTGGATTTCCTCACGCTTGCAGTTCCTTCACACACCCTTTGGAGTGCGTCCCATGCATCCTTTGCTGACTCGCAATTCTTGATGATGCGGTAGTAGCTTGCATCTACATATCTACACAAGGTGTTGATGCATTTGGAGTTCCAATTTGCAGCAGTTGCTTCATCAGTAGTCCAGTCTTCCTCCTTTTTGGGGATGGTATCGCCCTCGCCATCCGTGACACGTGGTTTTTCCCATCCAATGAGGACAGTTTTCCAAACACGCTCGTCGATACTTTTCAAATGCCATCTCATTCTCTATTTCCAGAGAGAATAATTCTCACCATTAAGGATTGGAGGCCTCGGGTTGCCTTGAGCGTCCATAGCACCTAAAAATAAGGATCAATACTTAAGAGGTTAAGTAACCCGCTCTAAATGCCAATTGTAAAATTAGAAGGTTTATGGTTTTAAAAATAATTTTCAGATTCACGATGTTGTTAGTCAATGTTTAACAACATTAATTAGCAACATCGACCAGAGTAGAATATAAACTATGCAGCGGAATAAATCAATAAGAACACGAGATAACAAATTCAGTTCACAAGTAAATACTTGTGAACTTGGGTGTACAAACCCGAAAACTATATTACTTGTTCACGTTCAATACAAAAATATAAAGTAATATATGAAAACTAAATATCAGTAAACTTGATACTAAATACTTGTTGCCGGAATGGCAACTTCTTCTCCGTTGGTCATGCAACTTCGAAGAGCTTGTTAATCACGATCAATGGCTCCAAGTAGTTCTTCGTGCTCTTCTTTCTTGCTCGTCGTCTTGCGTCGATCTCCTTGCAGAAAATCCCGTGCGTAAATCGTGTCTGCAAGCTTTTGGAATCTTGTCTTAAATAGACAAACATAAATTCCTAAACTTGGTAAATACCTAAAACACATCCTAAACACAATTTAGGAAACTAATAAAGTCTTAAACATAAACTAGGAAACACAATATATTCCTAAATCTAGTTTCCTAACTTATTTTGTGCCCAAAAAAGGCAAATAACAAAATAGGAATTATTGCTAAGAATTAATTCCTCAAAAATATGTAACAATTATATGTGATGCTATATGTTAGTTAGATGCGATGATAAATTAAGTTACTGGGCGCACCTTGTAAGGTACACTCAGGTCGAGTCATTATACTGTGAATCTGGGTGCACCCATTAATTTAATTTATCATGCATCCAATTGACATATATCATCACATATAACTGGTACATATTATCACAAATAATTGAAATTCTAAATCTTAAATCTAAAATCCTAAAATGAAAAAAAAAATTTTAATGAAAAACTAAACCCTACAAATGAAAAACCACACCCTAAAATAAAAAACTAAACCCCAAAATTGAATATTAAAACTCTGAACCCTAAATTTTTATCATATATCATCGCATATAACTGACACATATCATCACATATAACTGGTAAAATGATAAATTTTTGCCGGGACCCTAAAATAGAAAATTAAATTAATAAAATGAAAAATTAAACCTTAAAATGAATATTTAAACCCTAAAAATGAAAAACTAAACCCTACAATGAAAAAAATAAACCCTAAAACGAAAATGTAACCCCAAACTCTAAATTTTTGTCACATATAATCATGTATAACTACCATATATCATTACGTATAACTGAATGATAATATATTTTTACAGTGTACACCAAGGTGCATGTAATAAATTGGCGCCCCTGGTACCTATTATTATTATTATTCCTACTACTACTATATAAGAAATAATTAATTAAAGAATAATTTAAAATATCTTAATTATAGATATATGGTTACCTTTATAATTATATAATTAAAATATTATATATTAAATGCAAAAAATAAGTACAAATGAGTACAATCATTGCACACACAGGAGTATTAAAACTTTTTAATTCGCCCTCAAAATTAATGAGTTAAATTAAATTTGAAACAAATATAATAATTATAAAAGTTTTACATACGGTGAGGTTAGTACCTGGTAGGAGCTCCCAATAAGCAAAGGGAGTGTCGCATTTCTATAAAAAGTTCTTTAAAACTTTAGTTAGAAGAAAACATTTTTAGGTGTTTATAAACATCAACTTTGTTTTTCATTCATACTCTATTTAAGTAAAATCTAAAACTTATGGGTGAGATGTTTTTAATTTTTGTAAAAGTGTTTTGTAACTTTTCCAAGCAAAATTACTTTGCATTTATATTGTTACCCACATTCTTAATTTTCCCACTTTATAATAAACTAAAGAGCGATTTTAGCTTTTACTTGGACGCACTTTCATTTGTACTTTTTGACTACTCGCTTTTCTTCAACAAATCCTTTCTAAAAAATATATTTATAATAATAACACGAAAGTGTACAAACATGCCCAGAAATTATCATTATATTCATCACCAAACACAATTTCGTTCAGAAATAAGGGAAATAAACACACGAAAAATAGAACCCAAATTGCGTCAATTATCCGTTTGTCAAGAAAAATCCGAGTCGCTGAAAAGTGAAAACTAACCAATTGTAGTTAAACTGTCGGTGTAACAATTTCTGATCGGCAAACATTCTAGAATATAATAGAACTTCAATTCATAATAGTAAACTGCAATTGAAGCAAAAATTTAATTTAGATTATAAACTTTTAGTGGAATCAATGGGTCACCAAATTAATTAATCATTGCCATCCCTGGCTGATTGGATTTAGACACTTCATCCACATATTAAACTGGAAAATACAGAACAAAACAAAATCTTGCAAACATGACAAACAAAATCTGAAGAATCAATCATTAACTTTATAAATTTAACAAAATACACTTAAATACAGAAACGACAAATTTAGTTTAACAATTAAGATTTTGTCCCATATTTAGTTTAATTACGGAATTTCTGTTGGGGATTCGGACTATTGGATAGTTATTTTTGGTAACTTTAGTCCAATATTCCAAGTATGGAAAGTTCATTATTTCCAAAAACGAGCTTCATATTCTTAATCTATGTTGCGAGTAGATGAACGTGATATGTTTATTTTCATAAATCCGTGATGGGATGAGTGAGTAATCAATGTTCAAAGTTGGACATTTGATAAGTGAATTTGGAAGTTGAGGAGGTAGTGGGATTTCCATTTGGTATATGGAAAGTCTCACATTATGAATGACTTTATTAAATGAAGTGAAATGAGTATTGGTTACAAGTTGAGTGGGGTTGAGAATCCCCACACGCGCCACCACCCGCCCGGCCAGCCGGCTCGGCTCGGCACGGCACGGCTCAGCGCGGGCTCGGGCCCATGGCCCGAGGCTTACGACCATTCTCGCGCACGTGGTTCGTGGTTCGTATAGTTCTAGCTGGGCCTGGGCTTACGTTTTGAACCAGTTCCAGAACCTTCAAGTCTTTCTTTGAGAGAAAGATTAAGAGTCTGACTTGTATAAGATATTCTGATTCCTACGATTTTCCTTCCTTAATTAAAGGTCCTCTCACAACTATAAATACCCTCCCTCCTGCAGTGTATTTCAGCATCCGAAAATCATAAGCATCTCAAGTATTCCCTACCTGCCTCACGCATCATATATACTTGCAATTAGGGTTTTGCTCAGTTGTCTGCCCAGTTCTCGTTCGCCAGGCTGCCTGGGTCGTTTGCTCCGCCCAACTCCGTTCGTCGTTGTATCTTTGGAGATTCATTGCCATCCAACCGTGAGCACGGGGCAATAAGAATCTTAAGGAAAGAGTTAGCTCACCTCGACATCTTTCTTATTTTCTATTTTTTTTTTTTTGTTCTTTGCTGATTGTTGCTTCTGTTAATTTGAATTTTATCCCTGCTGTTATCCCAAGTTTACTGCTGTAATACCAATAACTTAAGGTTCTTATTTGTAATTTGAACTGATGGATACCATGTCTGCAACGAACAACACGACGCTGCCCGCTTCAACCAACATGACGGCACCCTTTATGACGAGTTCGACTGTACCTGCATAGATGAATTCCTCCACGCCCTCAACCGGTTCCGGTCCATCTGGACTATTTACTGGCGGACCCTTGATGTCTGCACCTTTCACTTCTGGATCCGGATCGGGCTCGATTCTTTTTGGCTCTGCGATACCCTCCTCCGTTGCTGCGCATGCTGAATGTCCTGAAAATTTTAATGGACATAATTTTAAAACTTAGAAACAAAAGATGAGTTTTTACTTAACTACTTTGAACTTGTCTCGATTTCTGATCGAGGATGCACCTGTTGTGAGTGCGGACGATACGAGTTTCGATCGTAGAGTCTCCCTTGATGCGTGGAAACAAGGGGACATTTCTGCATGCATTATGTCCTAAACGGGTTAGATAATGCGTTGTATGGGGTATATAGTTCGGTCAAGAGTACCGTTAAAGAACTATGGATGTCCTTGAAAAATAAGTAAAGGTTGATGAGGTCGACACTAAAAAGTTTATTGTCGAACGGTTCTTGGAGTTTGTCATGGTTGATTTGAAAACTTTGATGAGCTAACTTCAAGAGTTGCAAATAATTTTGTAAAGCATACAAGGTTGATGACGTCGGCAATAAAAAGTTTATTGTCGGACGGTTCTTGGAGTTTGTCATGGTTGATTCGAAAACTGTGATGAGCCAACTCCAAGAGTTGCAAATAATTTTGTAAAGCATACACGCTGAAGATATGCACGTGTGTGAAAACTTTCAAGTGATGGCTATTGTTGAGAAGCTACCACCGAGTTGGAGAGATTTCAAGAACTATCTGAAGCATAAGCAGAAGCAAATGGCTTTGGAGAATTCGATTGTCAAATTGCGTGTCAAGGAAGGAAATCGACAATCCACGGCGAAGCATGGAAAGACCTCGATGATGGAAGCAAAGGCTCATTTGGTGGAAGCTGATTCTGGGAAAAAGCGCAAGCACCAAGGCAAAGGCAAAGGAAAAATGAATCAGAAGAAAGCCAAGAAGTTCGAGGGCAACTGCCACAACTGTGGTAAGCCTGGACATATGAAGAAAGATTGCCGAAAACCACGCAAGGATAATCGGAATGCAGCGAATGTCATCACTGAAGAGATGTCCGATTTAGATCTTTTTGCGGTGGTGATGGAGGCCAACGTAGTCGATAATCTAAGAGAGTGGTTTATAGACACTGGAGCTACTTGTCACGTATGCTCTGATTGAGAGGTATTCTCTGATTATACCCTTATTACTGAAAGAAGTCTCCATATGGATAACTCGTTTACTGCTGAGGTTGCGGTAGTTGGAAAGGTGCTGCTGAAGATGACGTCTGGTCTAGAGCTGACTTTAAAGGATGTGCTACATGTTCCTGATATTAGGAAAAATCTTGTCTCTGGGTCCCTGCTTGTCCAGCATGGGTTTAAACTAGCGTTTGAGTCTAGTCAATTTGTGCTCACTAAGAGTGGGAAGTTTCTAGCTAAAGGTCACCTCGAGAAGGGACTCTTCAAGTTGAATGTAATGGCTAAACGCCTAGTTATTAATAATAGAATTATTGCTTCTTCGTATGTTGTTGATTCATGTGATTTATGGCATGTTGACTTGGACACGTTAACATGAAATCAATTAAGAAAAGGTAAAGGTGAGTTTACTAAATAACGTAAAGTTTGACTCAAAACACAAGTGTGAAATTTGTGTAGAAGCAAAAATGGCAAGACCTTCTTTTATTTCGGTAGAAAGAAGTTCGGTTCCTCTAGAGTTAATTCACACTGATATTTGTGATATGAAACTTGTGCAAACTAGAGGAGGTAAAAAGTATTTTATTACTTTTATTGATGACTGCACAAGATTTTGCCATGTTTACCTATTAAGAGGCAAAGATGAAGCAATTGATGCGTTTAAAACTTTCAAGAATGAATTTGAGAATTAATTGACCACTTGAGTTAAGGCAATTCGCAGTGATCGAGGTGGAGAGTATATTTCTCCATTTCAAGAGTTGTGTGCTGAATACGGAGTAATTCATCAAACGACTGCTCCCTATACACCTCAATCGAATAGCGTTGTTGAACGCAAGAATCGAACTCTGAAAGAAATGATGAACGTCTTTCTAGTTAGTTCATGGTTACCTCCCTACATGTGGGGGGAGGCGATTCTCTCTTCTAACTACATTTTGAATCGGTTACCCCACACGAGAAGAGAGAAGAACCCATATGAACTATGGAAAGGTAAGGCTCTGGCTTACCATCATTTCAAAGTGTGGGGGTGCTTAGCTAAGGTGAGGATATCGGAAACTAAGCAAGTGAATATAGGACCTAAGACGGTCGATAGTATCTTCATTGGATATGCACAAAATAGCTCTGCATATAGTTACCTAGTGCATAAGTCTGAGATACCTGATGTAATTGAGGGAATGACCATTGAGTCAAGGAATGCAGTGTTCTTTGAACACATATATCCTTGCAAGGAAAGGAACGAGATCTCTAATAAGAGAACTCGTGAAGATGAACCGCTTGTAGTTCGAGATGCATCACTAGATGGAGATGATGGTGAACTTAGGTGAAGCAAGAGGACTAATATTGCAATGACGTTTGGTCCGGAGTTCATGATATATATGTTAGATAACGAACCTCATTCCATTTAAGAAGCCTTGTCTAGTCCTGATGCTCCTATGTGGAAGAAAGCTATAAATTAGGAGATTGATTCTATCATGCAGAATCATACATGGTAATTGGCGGATCTTCCTCAAGAAACTAAACCCCTTGGATGCAAGTGGGTTCTAAGGAAGAAGTATAGAGCTAATGGCTCAATCGATAAGTATAAATCAATGCTAGTGGCCAAGGGCTTTAAACAAAGAGAAGGATACGACTTCTTCGATACCTACTCACCTGTAACAAGAATTACCTCGATTAGAGTGATTTTGGCGATTGTTGCACTGAAAAATCTTGAAATTCACCAAATGGATATAAAAATAGTGTTTCTAAATGGTGAGATAGATGAAGACACTTATATGGAACATCCTGAAGGGTTTGTAGTTCCGGGTCAAGAGAACAAGGTGTGTAGACTTGTTAAATCATTGTATGGATTGAAAGAAGCACCAAAGTAGTGGCACGTCAAGTTCGATACTGTAACGATGACCAATGGTTTTCGTATTAACGAATGCGATAAATGTGTTTATGTGAAGAACGCACCCAGTTCCTTCGTCATTATCTGTCTTTACGTTGATGACATGTTTATTTTGAGCAACTCAAGTGATGAGATCACAAGTACTAAGAACATGTTGAAAGACAACTTTGATATGAAAGACATAGGGTTAGCAGATGTGATTCTTGGGATCAATATCATAAGAAGCACAAATTGCATAATATTGTCTTAGTCTCATTATTTAGAAAACATACTTGAGAAGTTCAGCGCAAATAGTAAAATTGCGAAGACCCCTGACAACCTTTACTTAGTGAAAAACAAAGGTGATCCAATGACACAACTGAAATATACTAGGATCATTGGGAGTCTGATATACCTCTCTAATTTTACTAGACCGGGTCTAGCTTATTCAGTGAACAAACTAAGTAGGTTTTCAAGTAATCCGAACAGTGGTCACTGGAATGGGCTAAATCGAGTATTGCGTTATTTGAGATTTACCCAGAAGTTTAGGCTGCATTATACAAGATATCAAGAAGTTTTGGAAGGGTACTGAAATGCCAACTGGATATCGGAATCCAAGGATTCACACTCCACAAGTGGGTACGTGTTTACCATTGGCGGAGGTGCTATTTCTTGGAGGTCCACAAAGCAAACGTGCATAGGCCGGTCCACCATGGAGTCAGAATTCATAGCTATGGATAAGGCTGGTGAAGAAGCTGAGTGGCTTCAAAATTTTCTCGAAGATATTCCATGTTGGAGGAAGCCAGTATCGCCTATTATGATACACTGGGATAATCAAGCTGCTATCTCAAGGGCTTATAGTGAAATGTATAACGGTAAGTCGCGACATATTCGTCGAAGACATAATACCGTTAGAGAATTGATCTCAAGAGGTATAATTTTCGTTGACTATGTGAAGTCGAAGGAGAATCTAGCGGATCCATTTACGAAGAGTATAAATCGAGATCAATTCTACGCTATGCTAGAGGGAATGGGCATAAAGTCCACATAAAAGAATGGTATTTAGTGGAAACCCAACCATGATGACTGGAGATCCCAAGAACTTGGTTCAATGGGCCAACTAAACTTTGGACTGTTCTTTTTTGAACATTTGGTGCCTAACCATGAGCTAACCTATTTCCCTAGAGAGCATATCCAAGTGCTTTCCAGATGACTGTGTCACAGGGCAAGTTTTAGACTTTTAATGACGATCTATACCTTTAAAGGTGAAGTATAGCAGGATACTTCTGATAGACAAGGTCACCTATTTAAGTGTAGAGGAGTGGCCGCCTCGCCCGAAGCACTTACGAATCCAAGAGTGTTCCAAGGCCAAAATGGACACAACTTAGAACTTGAGAAGTGGCGTAAGCGTTATTATGTGAGTATCATTGTCTCGGTAGGCTCGGACTCGAAATAGTTCAATGACACTGTCAACTAGGCTGTGGGTTTACCTGATGGTACTTCACTTCGGAAGGTTCAAAGTCGCAAGCTACCTCACCAGATGTAATAACGTTTCATGTGGAGACTGAGCAATTGAGTCACATGCATCATAACATTTATTTACACTCATGTGGGGGATTGTTGGGGATTTGGACTTTTAGGGAGTTATTTTTGATAACATTAGTACAATATTTCAAATATGGAAAGTTCTTTATTTCCGGAAACGAGATTCATATTCTTATCTACGTTGTGAGTAGATGAACGTGGTATAATTACTTTCACAAATCCGTGATGGGATGAGTGAGTAATCAATGTTCAAAGTTGGATATTTGATAAGTGAATTTGGAAGTTGAGGAGGTAGTGAGATTTCCATTTGGTATATGGAAAGTCCCACATTGGAAGGAGTACCATTTATGAATGACTTTATTAAATGAAGTGAAATGGGCATTGGTTACAAGTTGAGTGGGGTTGGGAACCCCCACACGCGTGCCACCACCCGCCCGCAACCATTCTTATATTTTCTCGCGCACGTGGTTTGTAGTTCGTGATTCGTGGTTCGTATAGTTCTAGCTGGGCCTGGGCTTACGTTTTGGACAAGTTCCAAACCTTCTAGTCTTTCTTGGAGAGAAAGATTAGAAGTCTGCCTTGTATCAGGAATCCTAATTCCTGCGATTTTCCTTCCTTAATTAAAGGTCCTCTCACAACTATAAATACCTCCCTCCTGCAGTGTATTTTAGCATCCGAAAATCATAAGCATCTCATGTATTCCCTACCTGCCTCATGCATCATATAGACTTGCAATTAGGGTTTTGCTCAATTGTCTGCCCAGTTCTCGATCGCTAGGCTACCTGGGTCGTTTGCTCCATCCAGCTCCGTTCGTCGTTGTATCTTGGGAGATTCGTTGCCATCCAACCGTGAGCACGTAGTACGGGGCAATAAGAATCTTAAGAAAAGAGTTGGCTTGCCTCGACATCTTTCTTATTTTCTATATTTATTTGTTCTTTGCTGATTGGTGTTTCTGTTAATTTGAATTTTTCCCTGCTGTTATCCCAAGTTTACTGCTGTAATCCCAATAATTTCGACCGAAGATCGTTGGCCCGAACCTAACAGGTGACAAATTTAATCTATCAATTAAATATTTATTGCACATTTAGTTCAAAATTTGTGATCATATATCTCACGTACAATTTGTTGACGACAATTCCATTTTCGGGTAAAAATTATACTAAATATGCAACATAAGTTTATATGGTAAACCAAGATTTTCAATTGTTATATTTAATTAACAATTTTTACCAAGTGAAAATAGAAGTTGATAAATAAATTCACATTTACCCTGACCGACAAAATGCTAATGATTGTTAGTTTCTTCGAGTATTGATGATCTTCTACACCTAAAAAGATTCCGAAATAAGGTCGTCAATGTGTATTAGTCCATAGACTTGTGAGTTCGAGTTTGAGTTAAGCAAAGAAAAATGAACACTGTGACTGCAACTCTAATTAATGATCTCTGATCGCTTTTCAACTGAATTTGAAATAATGTATGTTTTATAATTTATACATTTATATGTTTTGCCTATTAGAAATGAATTTTTTGTATGCTTCCCACTATCGCCCCTGTATATTAATACAAAATGCTCATAATCTATGTTTCTAATTGGTATGTTTCGATTGACAAATAAAGAAAATTGGTGATTCAGTTGTTTAAGTGTCATCCGAGCCTAATATATACCTAATTTAATATTTTATTTTATTGTATATTACCTAATTTAATATTTTCTTTTTATTATATTTAGCCTAATTTAATAATCTTCTTTTATTATATTTTACCTGATTCAATATTCTCCTTTTATTCTCCTAATATAAAAATATAAATAAGTCATATATATTTAGTAGAAAAAATCTTAATTAGTTATTTTAATTAAAAGATAAACTACATATGAAATAATATTAATTACAAAATAAACATAATTATGGAAATAATTAATAAGTTGTATTTATATTAAAGGTTAAAATAATTTATGTTTGGAATGTTAAATATTCTATATAAATTACAATTTATTCACAATAATCTAAGCATATAACTAAATATTAGTAATAAATTCAATCTAAATATAAAAATATAAATTATATAATAATAACTAATAAATATTTATTAGACAAGACACAATACGACAAGGCTTGAGAGTATGACATATTTTGGAATTTTCAAAGTATGTAACTAATAATTATTAATGAAATTAATCTGAACATTACAATATAAAGTGAGTTAATAATAATTATAATAATAATAATAATAATTAATAAATATATATTAGACACGAGTTGAAAATGTGATATCTTTTGAATTTTTCTAAGTATTTAAATAAAATTATTAACGGGTTTAATCTAAATATTAGAATATAAAATTATTTAATAATTATAATAATTAATAAATAAATTAGACATGTACAATGCACAGGTCGAGAACAAATCTTTAAAAAAATTTATTTTAAATTTAAAACTGTGTAACTGTAACAAATATTTATATTTATGCTTTTATAAATCCCGTGCAATACAATTGTAATAAACTAGTGTGTGTGTGTATGTGTGTGTGTCATATATATATATATATAGGATTGGGTTCAAATGAGAACCCCGTCATTATATGTGAACCTAGGGACTAATCCTGGCCTTAGATCTAATATTGCACAGTGCAATTATATGTCCAGGTTCATTATGCTTTTTACACAGTACTGTAGTGCTAAAATCAGTCCAGTTTTTTTAATTTAATTATATATATATATATATATATATATATATATATATATATATATATATATATATATATATATATATATATATTACGTTTTAAAACATGCAATATGTATCTTAAATTGTAGATCTTGAGAATGTGATTAATTTGATATATATTTCATTCAAAACGAATAAAATTTGAAAAAGTTATGGTTTGTTGAAGATTTGAGTTTCATTTCAAATTTTTGAATTTGCAGTTTATAGACGAAATTTGCGATGCTTTTTGTATAAAATCGTAGTGTTTTTTTTCTTAATCTATTGTGCTTTCCAAAGAACAATGTAGTGCWCTTTGTAAACGTTGATATATGTCCAAAATACCATTTTTAATTAATTAATGCATTTTTTTACATTATTACCATGCTGACATGTCATAATCTCAACCATCAAGATTATCCAATCTAATGGTCAAGATGAGTCCCTAGTTTCACATATAATGACGGGTTCTCATTTGAACCCAACCCTATATATATATATACACACACACATACACACATACATACATATATATATAGTATGTCATAATATATATCCTAAATCAATATAATAGATAACGTGTAACTAGAGGATCCAACAAATAGTAGACTCCAACCTACAAATTATTATAATTATTTCAATGGCCCAAGATATATTTCGCATAAAAATTATTTTATATATGTACATAAAATAAAACACAAATAGTAAATAATAATTGAAACAGTTATATATACAGCGAATCGTTGTACTTTCCGCAAAACTCTTTCATTAGAATAACGATTGTATGCAGCAAGTACAACATAAAATTACATGAATATGACTCATCTTAAAGTAGCAATACTATAACCACTGCTCTAACTAATTTTCTGGTCAACACGTGGAATTTCGTAACACTCAATGTAATCTTTTATAGCTTGAAAAGATACTCGTTCCAAGTACCGAATTAATAGCGTCTTAATTTCAATTTTTCAACGATGTTAAAACATAGACTAAAATCTTGAATCTAAGTTTGAAATAAAATAGAAAATAAGATTTCGAGTTTGCTATAATATGCACTGCATGTATCAAACTCGTGTTGTATACAATGAAACGCTAACACACACACACACACAAATATGCCACGTCTTATAAGGTAACCATGATCTTGCTATCCAATTTTTCCTTGATATAGAATCCCTACAGGATTTAGCTTCATTCGACTTTTACTTAACCAGATATGAAAATCTTCATATGTCGACTTCTAGAGTCTGTTGTGTTCGCTATAATCGTACGGGGCCTACGCAGCGGATTTTAAAATTTTTAATTAATTAAAATAATATATATATATCAAATATATATGTATTAAACCCCGTAGATTTCGTTAGCGATTTTAACGATCGTCATTTTCATTATTATTTATCGAACAAAAATTATGATTCTTATAAAATTAAATAAATTAATACCTTGCTTTCGATATCTTCAAGCGATGACGGAGAGGGAATCGATTCCCGGCTATGTGGCCAACACCCAAACTTCTCGCCGTACATATCCAAGCGTATCCCCTCTAATCGAGTCCAACTTTTGATTGCGACACCGGAAAAATTCTTCGCTAGTAGAATCGTTCCGTTTTCAAATTGATTTAAAGGAATAACTATTAATCTAACAATTAACAATTAATTGAAGATTAATTACTGCAAACAAAAATTATCAATTAATTTTCATCTACAAATTGAAGACCAAGAAAAAAAATTATAAAAGAAAAGAAAAGTGATTTTTCCTTCTCTGTGCACACTGATTTTTGAAAAATAAAATTTTTTCTTCCTTTTGTTTTGGAAAACCATGAAACCCTCTCTAGATGGTTACGGCTGGACTTATATTTAAAAGGGGAGGAATCCCATTTGTTTTAAAAACCAAAACCCTTTTTGTTTTATTTGTTGAAAGATGATCAGACGGCAGCCCCTCCTTTCACTTTCTAATATATATATATATATATATATATATATATATATATATATATATATATATATATATATATTGGATTAATTAGGCTAAGATTAGGGCTATTCTTAATTAACTAATTAATTAAATAATTAAGAAAAGAAAACTTCCACAAATCTTCCGTTCTTTTTAAAACAAAGTTTCTTTTAAAACAAGAGGACTTGGTCCCCAATTATCTTATATATATATATATATATATATATATATATATATATATATATATATATATATATATATATATATATATATATATATATATATATTATATACAAATATAAATATAATTAATTTTATTTTAAAGTCTTATATTATTCTAGTGGGCTTCTACAATTAGGCCTACTAGAAAATTACACGGACTTGGATTTAAAATCCAACTAATTAATTAATTCAATTAATTAATTAATCCCATAAATTTAAATTAATCAATCCAATTGACTAATTTAATATATTCCTTTAATTGAAATTTCTAATCAAATTAGATTTAATTATATAATCAAATTATATATAATTAAAAATTCAATCCAACATTTGAATTAAATTAAAATCGCATTTAATTAATCCAAATTAATTAATTATTCCAACCATTAGAGTTATCAATCTTGAAATGTCAACAATCAAAAATATGTGTGACTCTTTTAGGTTCACGACTAACACTAGCAGTAGGCTTATAACTTTTATAAGTTTATAAATAATAATTATTATATTAATTAATCTAATTAATTAATTCTCTTGAAATTAACTCTTTAATTTCAAGAACCTACAAATCATAGCAACATCTAGCAAGTAGCATGACTACCCAGTGTTAGGTGAAATAGAGAGTAAACCTATTTCAATTGCAAGTCCATACATGTACGATCCTTTCGACAACTAGTTTCCCGATTAAATCTTGGGCATGGATTTATAAGTTGAAACCCAATTGATTTAATAACGGTGATTTCATTTCAAGTTTAAGAAATTCATTTATGAATCAATATTCATCGTGCCCTGGCCAAGGTCTTTGAATCACAAACTATGAAAATTCACAGGATACTCTCTTGTCCATAGACAAGTGTCGAATTCTATGTTGGCTACAGACAAACCTCCATGCACATTCATACAATACGCAAAATACCCCTTTTACGATTGTCAGGCAATCAAAAGATAAATCTAAGTATTGCACGATGTGCACAAGGCTACTATCGTACCTCAAGTCAAGGACTAATCATGTACTATTGCAATATGGAAATTCTTATTCGATAGACAGATCTTCCAGTTAAGAATTTCCATCGGGTCATGTTCAATGAACTTGTTCTCCAACAAGCACCCACATATATGCACTCGCGTCACAACACTGATGTTAATGGAATGCAACATCCTTGTCTTACAAGCATGCATCATATGCGCAAGTCTTACCGGGCTATTCAATGTCCTATCTCGAAAAGCCCATTAACTTGGAACAAGTTTAAGACTGAAACCTTAGAGACATGTTACATGATTGCCATCGTATGCGCAACCATATCCCATAGTTTAAATTGGTCTAAGGACTTTATCATACGTGCAATTATAGACTTGTTTTGAGAATGGAAGTTGTTCCATTTTCAAAGACTCTGCTTTTATATATTCCGGTTATTTAAAAGAATTCTTTATACACCATTTCCTTAAGTGAACTCATTCTCACAATTCAACAAAATAAAAGGAATTTAGATAATCAAAGTTCTTTCACACTTTGGCATACTAGATTAGGTCATATTTCCGAAAAAAGGATACACAAGTTGGGATAAAATCTCAACCTTAAGGGAGAGCAAAAGTTGCCAACATGTGAGTCATGCCTTAAAGGAAAGATGACTAAATCACCATTTGTTGGACAAGTGGAACGAGCCAAAGGTCTATTGGATTTGATGCATACAGATGTATGTGGTCCACTAAGTGTTAGTGCGAGAGGGAATTATCACTACTTCATAACTTTTACCGATGATTATTCTAGGTTTGGTTATGTATACCTTTTGAGGCATAAATCTGAGGCCTTTGAGAAGTTCAAGGAATTCAGATGTGAAGTAGAGAAACAAATTGGTCGTAGTATTAAAACTCTACGATCAGATCGAGGAGGTGAATACTTATCGACATAGTTTCTTGATTATCTAAGAGAGAATGGTATTCTCTCAAAGTGGACTCCTCCTGGAACTCCACAATTGAATGGAGTTTTGGAGCATAGAAATCGAACTTTGTTGGACATGGTTCGACCTATGATGAGTTGCACTTTCTTACCTCTTTCATTCTGGGGCTATGCCTTAGAGACGGCGGCATACCTATTAAATATGGTGCCAAGTAGAGCCGTACCCGATACACCCTATGAGATATGGTACGAGAAGTTACCTTCCTACAAATACCTAAGAGCATGGGGGTGTGATGCTTACGTGAAGCGTCAAGTGGGAGATAAGTTGGACATGAGATCCATCTTATGTAAGTTTGTGGTGTATCCAAGAGAGTCTATAGGATACTATTTTTACGACCCTTCGGAATAAAAGGTGTTTGTTTCGAGGAATGCTATTTTCCTTGAAGAAGAGTTTCTTTCTGAAAGGGGTGGCAGAGTTGTAGAACTTGATGAAGTTCAAGAACCACAAAGTATCCCACAGGTTACCGCAAATAGCACACCGGCTGAGGCTGGACCATCTATAGCATTACCTCTTCGAAAATTCATAAGAGTTTCAAGGGCTCCTGAGAGGATGAACCTTTTGTTAGAGAACAAAGAAGAGGGGCTCCTTTTGGATAGTGATCCAAGAAGTTATGAAGAGGCCATGTCTGACATTGACTCGGAAAAGTGGCAAGAAGCAATGCAGTCCGAAATGGACTCCATGTACTCCAACAAGGTATGGACCTTGGTGGACCCACCACAGGGAATTGTTCCCATTGGCTGCAAATGGGTCTACAAGCGGAAGTTTGGAGTAGATGGAGAGGTAAGTACCTTTAAAGCACATTTGGTTGCAAAAGGTTATACTCGGAAGCAAGGCATTGATTATGAGGAAACCTTTTCACCAGTAGTGATGCTTAAGTCCATTCGGATCCTGTTAGCCATAGCTGCGTATTATGACTATGAGATATGGCAAATGGATGTGAAGACTGCTTTCTTTAATGGAAATATTAAGGAAGAGATATATATGAAACAGCTAGAGGGATTCATATCCAGTGGGAGTGAGCAATAGGTTTGCAAACTCTAAAGATCCATTTATGGTCTCAAACAGGCTTCGAGGAGTTGGAACATCCGATTTGATGAAACAATCAAAATGTTTGATTTTCATAAGAATCCGGATGAACCATGTGTCCATAAAAAGGTTAGTGGGAGGGCAGTTACTTTTGTTATACTCTATGTTGATGACATTCTACTCATTGGGAATGATGTAGGGATGTTGCAATCAACGAGGACTTGGTTGTCTAAGCTGTTCTCCATGAAGGACTTGGGAGAAGAATCTTTTATCCTTGGGATAAAGATCTATCGAGATAGTCCACGAAAGATGATTGGACTATCCCAATCCATGTACATAGACAAAGTGCTAAAACGGTTTAGCATGGAGGAATCCAAGCGTGGATACCTCCCAATGAGCAGTGATCCACTTTCTATGGATATGTCTCCAAAGACACCTGAGGAAAGAGGAAAGATGGCTCGTGTACCTTATGCATCCGCGATTGGGAGCATGATGTATGCAATGCTATGTACAAGAACTGATGTCACACATGCTGTGAGCGTCACGAGCAGATATAAGTCTAATCCAGGTTTTGAACACTGGAACGCCGTTAAGAAGATCCTTAAGTACTTGAGAAGAACTAAGGATATATTCTTGATATACGGCAATGGAGAATTGAAACTAGAGGGATACACTGACTCTAGTTTTCAATCCGATGTAGATGACTCAAAGTCAATGTCTGGATATATATTCACCTTGAATGGAGGAGCAGTTAGTTGGAAAAGTTCCAAACAAGAGACGACTGCAGACTCTGTTACAGAGGCTGAATATATTG
>BMAC01000012.1:2005338-2031130 GCA_014905375.1 Phtheirospermum japonicum
TATATATTCACCTTGAATGGAGGAGCAGTTAGTTGGAAAAGTTCCAAACAAGAGACGACTGCAGACTCTGTTACAGAGGCTGAATATATTGCTGCATCAGATGTAGCAAAAGAGGTTGTTTGGATGCGGAACTTTATCCAAGGGTTGGATGTAGTTCCGTCCGTTGTTGATCCAACAATAATTTATTGTGATAACAACGGGGCTATAGCGCAAGCAAAAGAACCAAGATCTCATCCAAGATCCAAACAAATCTTGAGACGATACCACCTGGTGAGAGAGATCGTTGGTAGAGGCGACGTCATTGTGGATCGAGTCGCTTCGGCAGAAAATGTAGCAGACCCTATGACTAAACCCTTAGCACAAAAGGTATTTGGCGGGCATCTTGAGAAGATGGGCCTAAAATACATGGGCAATTGGCACTAGGGCAAGTGGGAGATTGTTAGAGTAGAGTGCCTGACGTTCCAGTTAGATTGGATTTCATTCTACTTGTATAATGATTTTATTGGAATTATATTAATAAATGCAACTTTCTTTACTTATGTTTCGCTTTTATAATTGCACGTATGATAAAGTCCTTAGACCAATTTAAAAGCGAAAACATAAGATAAAGAAAGTTGCCTTTATTAATATAATTCCAATAAAATCATTATACAAGTAGAATGAAATCCAATCTAATTGGAACGTCGGGCAATCTACTCTAACAGGGTCATCATGTATAAACACAAAAACTTTACGTCCTAGTCATGTTTGGTCTTGAAGATCAGCTGTAATCCTTATTAATATGATTTATCGATCATTCCTTTCTTGATGAATCTTAACAGTATTATGTTTCCTTTTCGGATTTCATGAACATCGAATCTTAATATGGAAATATGAACATATCAGCAGTTTAGAATCTTTCAAATATAATGTTTTCTGAATATATTCAGATATGCCCCTCTTTATAAATCGCTGATCTTCATCATTCTTCTCTTCTTTATCACTCTCTCTTATTCTCTCTTTCACCACATATGTTTCTTATAAAATAGAATAAGTAGATACTAAGGATTCCTTAATATAATAGTTGACTTGTGAGTCAATTTAGAAATTTTGATTACTGTAATCTCTACTTTCCTTACGGAGAGAAATTCTATAAATAAGGGAATTTTTATTAAAAACCTCATTTTTTTTCCTAATCCCCCTAAATCTCTTCTTTTTTTTTTTTTTTGACAAATTGTCTCCCGAACTATACGAAACTGACAAATTGCCTCCTATGTTAAAATTTTGACCAAAAAGGCTCCCGGAGACCATGCCTCAAATCTAACACCATCGTGTTTATCACATTTCTTTGACTCATAATACCAAATTTTAGCTTAATCGGAGTCCATTTGACCTGTCAAATAGTTGGTCAAAGTTATCTAATAGCACATTTGTCTACCAACTCCGACCTCGGTTAAATTATAAAGATAATAGTAACTGGTCGAAGAATTCTTAGCTCTCTAAGAAATCTTCTCCGCAATAGTACGGAGTCGATTGTAGAGCGGTAAGCTTTTCCCGAGTCGTGTCTCTTAAGGATAGATATAATCGGCGGTCAGTGGTTTTAGTTATTCTCTTGTTAAGCTAAATTACACTAATATAATCTACGAAAGCATTAATCATTGGTTTGGATTTTGAGTTTTACGCTAAAGCTTGAATTTAAAAGGTGACTTTAATTAAAAATGATTTAAATGAAAATGAGGGTTTAGGGTGTTTGGTTCGTCTACACGATTAATTGGTTTTTGCTGAGCACTTAATCCACGATTCGGGGTTGTCAATCCTAAATTGTCGATCAAGTGTAGGGGTCGTCAATCCAAATTCTCGACAAGCTCCGATTAATGGTTCAAATTGAACCTAAACCCTAAACCCGTAATTACTAAACTAATTGCATCAAATAAAGCTTACAATTAAAAGAGAAGTCATGGAGGGAAAATCAAGCATTTCAAATTGAAATTGGTCAAAAGGCATTAAATTGAAAAGAAGTCAAATTGCTTAAAGAGGGAAGTTCCATATGTCTTTTGAGAACCCAAGGTTTACTTGGACAAATGGAGTAAAAAGCTTGAAGAGGAGCATTAATTGAGTTGCAAGAAGAACAAAAGAACAACAAGCTAGAAAATTAAAAGGGGGATTTAAAATGCAATGAACAATAAAACAACTAAAACAACTAAAATCCAACAACATACACTAAGCAATTTTAACAAACAAACACAACACAACAACATGAAAGAGAAAGTTTACTAACAAATTGCATTCCAAATCAAAGCTTCAAGTCTTCAAACAACAAGCTCCACAAATGAATGAGGTGTCACCCGCTCCAACACTTGCTTAAGAACAACTAACTAATTACTAACTAAAAATTAACCAACTAAGCTAAACTAGACTAACTACTAAACTAGCTAAAACTACATTAAACTAAGGATTATCAACTAGGGTTTATTATTGCAAGGAATGGTAAAGGCTTGGAGGAAATGGAACAAGTCCAAATTCCACCAAGGAAGGTTGGATAAGGTTGGAGAGAGCTGGTCCTATTTATACAAAAATGCAGGGGCAAAATCATCAAAATGGGTCAAAAACCACAAAGATTCCTGAGTTTCAGTCAATCGACTGAGGAGCAGTCGATCGAATGCTTCGCCCAAAATTGTCAAACCTACTATCGAGCAGTCTATCTGGAGAGGTCCATTCGATCGACTGGTACGGCTGCTCCCGGCTCGGTTTTCTCGTTTCCTCTCTAAACATCCGTCGGCTGCTGCTCCTCGTTTGTGCTGTGTTCCCTTGCTTGTCCATTCCAATCCAAGTCGAGTGGGATGCCTCCAAACGTGTGCGGGCTCCGCTTGGTCATCTTGCGGCCAAAAATACAAAAATGAGTAAAAATATACGAAAAACTACTAAAAACCGCACAAAAGCTATAAAAACCTAAAACTAACAAAATAGGCCAAAACGACTCCAAAAACCCGTAAATGCAAGCAAAACACACGCGAATGCGACACAAAAGATAACAAAAAAGTGTACAAAAAAGTACAAATCAGTAACGAAATGAGACTGGTTTCAGGTTCAACGAAAGTCGTAGTTGGCTGCAAAGTCAATCGAAAAGTTGACAAGAAATGTGTTTTTTGCAATTTTGACCAATGATTTAGCGGGGCAAACAGACTCTGATTGAGATGAATTCTAATTCGCAAAAATGTGGTAAACACTATGATAATGGAGGTGAGGTGTGTGTGAATGTCCGAGAATATGAGTTAGTCGGTCTAAAGGAGCCTTTTTGGGTGGAATTTCAAAATAGGAAGCAATTTTTAAATTTCGTATAGTTCAGGTGTAATAAATTATTTTTTAGGGAGTTTAGAAAAATAAATGTTTGGGAGGTAAAATATTTCCCATATAATTAATAACCCTAAACCAAAAGGAAAAATTATTCACATAAGGAAAGAAATAACAATCTGCAATTTTATCTCGCTTAGACATCAAGAAACCTATTAGAAATATATTGAATTATTATATAGTTAATTAACCCAAGTTTCTTATTAATTTCAATATTATTTCTCTTACAATCTCCTCTTTCGTATTTAGGTCAAAAATCATTTCTTGAAGATGTAAACATGCAAAACAATCACTAAACCACAAGCAAGTATATTCATGTACCAACATCAACAAAATTAATTTTCATACCTCAAGTATCAGAAAAACAAATCATGTATCAAAGCTAATGAGATAATAAAGAATTAAGACTTACACGGGTATTAGAGTTTTAGAATGTGATTTTGCATGTATTTTTTAGTATATTTAGAGCAATTGATGGTCTAAACGTGCATATATCATGTTCTTATGCTTGATCGTAAATTATTATACTTTGATAAAATTTGTTGGTTTTTCATATTAAGGTGATATGATTTGATTTTTGTTGGAGCATGAAAGGTGTCAAACCAAAGATACACGATCATTAAATGCACGAGGATGAGAAATGACAAAACTGGAGTTGAGACAGATGGAAACGAATGAATACAGATGGTCACGCATAACCCCACATATGGTCGCACAACTTGGAACATGGGGCAGGGTTGTGCATGCTAGGTTTTTCCGAATAGAGACTTATGTACGACTTGGAGGGTCAAGCACATGAGAGAAAATGGGTCAGGGAAGGACGTAGGACCCCAACATGTGTGGGGACTGACTCAAAAGTATCCATGTCTGAAAATAAAAAGAAACCCTATAAAATCCCTATGAGTGTACTAGAAGAAAGAGGAATAAGAATTTGGAGTCCTTGAAGAAGTAAGGATAAAAACATCACGTATCATCCATTCAAGAAAATATTCGACGATGAGAACTCAAGACAAGTCGAGAGATTCACGAGAATTTTAAATCTTCTTTCAACATCTTTCTTCAGTTCTATTTTTAATTTAATTATGAGTTTATTAAACATTTATATGTGTTTTAAATTCACCATGTCAATTTATCTTTTTGTTTCTTTGACATGGTAGTAGATTAATGATGATTGTTTCATATTCTTTCTTATAATCGATGTATTATATTTCAAACCCTATTCAGATATCATGTTTTGATTGCATGTTTTAAATAGTCATGAATATTTATACAATTTTAGTATCATGTTGAATAGAGAGAGGAGAGCCCATATTAGGCTTAGGGATATTTAGTGGGAATAGATTCAGAGATTGAGAGGTTTATGAGTGTTTGTGAAAAACTTATGATCTTTTCTCTTTTTAGAGTTGAATTTCATATGATTGAGGTGAAGATGCCAATTTATGCTAATATGATCTACAATTCTAATTGTCTCGAGAGAGATATTAGTTGACTTATTTGATTGTTTTATAGGATAGAGAATTATAAACTCAATTAGATGTTATTTGCGTGGAACAAGAGTTTTCAATTGAAAATATTGTCTTGGATTCTCTTCATACCATTTCTTATTTTCTAGATTTTCTTTAATCCGGGTTCTAGTTTATTATTAATTAGTTTAATTAATCATATGTTTATTTGGTTTTTAGGAAAAGCCGATACTACTACAATTGTGGTACCTAATAAGTTAATTACTTAGTCCTTTAGAAGACGACCTTGCTTGCCGCTATCTCGCAAAAGCCTGTACACTTACGGACATGAAAATAATAGGCGCACATAGAGACAAAGAAGGATAAAAATTAAATATCATCCAAAGAAGAGAAAAGTGTTTTTTGTCACCCAAAATTTACACAATCTGACACTTGCCTCCTAATCTTTTTTTTACATACACTTTGCATCCTGAACTATTCGTTTTTATATTTTACCTCCTTGAGCCATTTTCCGGTAAAAATTGTTGTCAAAAATTATTTTCGGCAGATTTTGTTTCTATAATTGAAGGGCAAACCCTTCCTTCCATATGACTCTTCTTCAAGGTATGCTGGAATATTGAGCATGGAAGGACGACTTTGACTTCAATTGTGAAAAAAAAAAAACGCCAGGAACAATTTCTGCCAAAAATGGCTCAAGGAGGTAAAGTGTAAAAAATGCACACTTCAAGAGGCAAAGTGCACGAAAAGAGATTAGGAGGCAAAGTGTCAGATTGGGTGGAGTTTGGAAGGCAAAAAAGAATTCTCTCCAAAGAAACCAAGTATCATACCATCATGCATTAACATTTTATCCCAAAACCTCTTTCAGAACCGTCCAATTCTCTCCCTTGTACTACTGAGATGCCAGAGAGACATGCCCATAACATAAAATGCGATATTGGAACTCAATCTTTAGATAGAGATTCTAGGTTCTGCCTTGACTTGTTGATGTAACATAAACAATAAAATCAAGCAATACTATGAGAAGTTCTTGGATAATCAGTAGCTCTAAAGTTATTGTAGATGGAGATCTACTCTATCATAGTTCAAGCTATCAAAGAAAATACACATGCTTACCTCATGTATAAGGTTCTCGTGTTTCAAAAGAAAAATGAACAATATGAATACAAAAATGATAGTTCAAATTATTAAGGAAGCAAAAAGTTTTTGCTCTGCAATTTTAGAGAAGAATGAAGAGACAATTGAATAAACAAGAGGGCCTGGTAGGCTTTATACTGTGAAGTGATGGGGTTGGTGGATCAAGTAGGTTGAGTTGTGGACCAATTTTTCTTTCTAATGTGATCACATCTCGCCGACTCAATCCTTCACCTTCCTACTAAAGAATGATCTCAAAATCAAAAATTAGGAAATAATACTAAATACAAAAATAATATATCAAGAAGAATATTTCAAAATATATTTTACAACCTATCAACCAGCCATTATTATGTACATCTGCGTGTACGTTGTGCCATACACCGATACGTATAATGAAAATTAACAATTATCACAATAGATATGAGCATTTATCAAAACGGATATCTATATTTGTATGGTTGACCGTACCTCTGTTACGTGTTCATCTTATGACATAGAGATTGATATTTCCATATTAGAGATTATCATGATAAATATATATTTATCACAACACATATTAAAATTTATCAATGGAGATTTACATTTTTCATAATAGACATGAATATTTTTATCACAATGAATATGGACATTTCTATCTCTGTTATGTGTTCATAAATGTAAATTTATTACAATGTATATGAACATCAATCGCGATTCTTATCTCTGTTATATTTTTATAAATGTACATTTATCATAATAGATATGAACATTTATCACAATGAATTTGAATATTTATCATGATGGAGATGAACATTCATCATGATGAAACTGTCATTCCCATGTGTGAGTGTACGATACAATATATTCCTGGTGTACCTAAGAATTTGCTCCTTCATGCAAGTCACAAAAATAAGAGGTTCATGCAATTCAAAACTTATCAAACTTTAAACTTCATATTATTCTCCCAAATCTCTTTTGGGACTGTCGCCACTAATAAATTAAGCGGATGATTAATTTGGTGCAACATCCTATCTCTCCAAAGATATAAGATTGATTAAGTGTATGTTTGGATAAGCTTATTTAAATGTGCTTATAAGCCCATATATCTTATAAGATGTTTTTAGAGTGTATAGATGTTGAATTTATTTTGAAAATAAGATGTTGAAGTGTTTGGATAAAACAAAATGAAATACCTAATAAGATGTTAGTAATGACATTGTTGTAATTAAATTTTCAAATTTAAAGAAATTAAAAATAAGCTCTTGTTTTTCAAAAAAGTTGGGGTTCCTCTACTTCTTTAAGAACAGTTTATAGGCTCCTAACATCTTATTTTGGAAGCTTATAAGCCCTTTTTAAAAAAATATTACCAATCACTTATAGGGTAATCCCTCAAATATCTTATTTATGTGAACTTAGAGTTTAAGGTGTTAATGTGAAAAGTTAAGTATTTTTTAAAGGTATATTTCATAGAATTTTCTAGGATAAAAGTTTAACTTTCATGTGATATTTGTTGTTCTATGGAATTCTTGAAAAATATTATGATTTTCTTGTTTTTGTTATTTTGCATAGTACGATTATAAGATAATTTGAGAATTTTAAGAGCCAGAGCATTGGAGAACCCAAGTGATACGGCCAAGGGATGCACGAGGAGGAAAGAAAGATGAAACGGGATCAAAAATAACTCCATAGCATTTTTCATATTTTGGTCATAATTTTCTCATACAAAGTCTAATTTAGGTGATTTAAGAGGGCACATAAAGAGACAGGGATACAATTCTTATGAGACACATAAGCCCAATTCAATTTTTTTAAGGACATAAAATCTATTTTATTAAGATAGCATGCAAGAGGGAGAGCACCCGAGTGGGCACTTGACCCTTAGGTTGGGTTTGCGGTGACATAATTCATAAAACATGTGGATTTTGGTCTAAAAACTTTAGGAGAAGTCTTATATATAACTCTACTCATCCAATAACTAGAGCATCACATAATATATCTTATTAGGAGATTAGAGGACAACAATTAGGGGCATGAACTCAAGAGAGTGAGCATGAGGAGTGAGGTGAAGGGAACAAACAACATCTATCCAACCACAAGATGAAATCACAAAGAATCCAAGATGATTCCTTCGACTCGGTTCGATCTTCTCTTTTATATTAACGTTAGCTTTATGATGAATTTATTGAATATCTTTATGTTTTTTTTGAATTTACCATGTTCGGCTAGACGCTTTGATTTCAGAGGATCATATTGATGATGCTCATTTTATGATATTAAGGTATATCATTTATTGATGTTGATTTCTTATTCGATTATCTTGGTATGAATGCATGTTTCACAATTGGCAATTTTTCGTACATATCTTTGCAATATTGAATCAAAATGATAGTGGATGAAATAATATAAGGCGTAAGATAATCGACGTAGATAATTCTTATATAAACAGAAAGGATGTATAGTTAATCAATGGAAGCTATTTAGTTCTAAGAACTATTTTTAGATGAATTAAGTGTATAATTCAATATTTTTCTACCGAGGATGTCACATGACTTTCATGATACTTTATAGGATGAAATCAGTAGATGATATTTTTTATAAATTAATTAGGTTGTCAATTAAAAACATTATTTGGAGTCATTCCCAGTCCTTATTTTCAACTCCATTCAATTAGTTTATTTTATATTATTATTAGTTTAATTAATCATCTATCTTTGTATAATTGTGCTACTAAATAGGATAGTTAATTAGTATCTATAGAATACGACCTTACTCACTGGTACTACAAAAATACAAACATAAGGCCATCCTTAAACATTAGATATGTAAAAGCATCAGACAAGGGCATTTATATCCTGCTAGACGATGCATGTTGGTAGCATCACTCTACATTTTCTTTTGGTGCATGAAACTTTTTTCACATCTAAATCAATTTATAAGTAAACCATGTTAACTATTCACTACATCATTTCATAAAGGTAGATCTTTCCAGCAAATTAAATGTGCCACAATTTTTGTGGAAAACAAAGAAAACTTTAGAAAGAGTTAATTTGGTTAATGCAAGAAGTATGCACACACATGACTTTGCGGTGCTCAATGAAATATGAAAGTTATGGTAAATGCAAAAAAAATATATATACTATATACATTTTCATATAATATAATATATACATATAATATAATACAATATTATATAATGTAAGTAAATCACATAATGTATATCCCTTATGAATTCCTTATAGAAATAAGTATACGGGCATCAAATAATTTTAATAAAACACCTGCAAGCTTCTTTTGTGTTAGAACATTATCCAAGATAATTATTCTATTCTCAATTGGATATCAAAGTTAATTATTTTCACTTGAACAGAAAGAGGACACCTGAGAAAATTAGTTTTGGTGTATTGTTAAAAATTATAGTGAAGAGGCTACCTACGCACATATTGGGGTGGTTGGTTAAGATTTTATGACTGAATGATGAAAATCGTTGTGAACAAAACATTCGAAATAACTCCTGACAATATTCATTGCATATTCTTTTACTTCCTAGGAATAGTAGGCACGAAGTAGAGTTTTCAAAAAGAAAGATGATGTCAATATCGTAAAAAAATCTCAAGGCGAGATGTGGGATAGACATAAATTTTAATGATATTTTATTTGTAAAACTATTGCTTTTCTTAAAAAATCTACTAGAGAAAAAATAACACTTTTTAGTGAAAAAGTGACACTATTATCAATTTGAGGTTTAATTTTTGTTTGGCTTATTATGATTGACCATATTATATTATGTGGAATAATATATTTTCATTAGTATCATGTTTAATTTTAATGATATTTTCTTTGTAAAACTATTGCTTTTATTTAAAAAATCTGTGAGAGAAAAAATAATACTTTTTAGTGAAAAAGTGACATTAATATCTTATAAACTGACACTATTGTCAGTTTGAGGTTTAGTTTATGTTTGGCTTATTATGATTGATCATGTTATATGATGTGGCATAAAATATTAGCCCGGTTGAATTGTGATATTGAAGGTCCCTAGCCCAAAGATGGTTAAGTTTAACTCAGGACTTGATTGTCTCACTGAATGGTGCCATATAGTTTGGAGGTAGCTAGGTCCCTCAAGGAAAATGATTGGCTTGATCAAATTTTCAAATAAACTAGAGGAAAAGAGATAAGTTTTATACATTTGATTGATTATTTAAATATTGCAGAAGAGGTGTGAATGAGTTTTAGAGTTATATAGTGGGTGTCTTTTCAAGTTGTTAAGTCATTAACAATTCGTACAAAAATCCTTCTACTATGCTTTATCTCTAATCCATATTGCTTCCTTGATTAAATCTCGATATCCTTTGAATAGGTAAGGACTTTACCCAACTAATGACTGTTTGTGAATTGATTTCGTTATACTAAGAAATATTCGAGCTTGAGGATGGAATTATGAGAGTAATTCTTTAGAAAAGGAATGATGTGAACTAAAGTTGACTTACGAGATCAATCAACCTGAAACATTAAAAGGGAGATAATTAATTTTCTCTTAATTAATTATGGTTCATGATTGATATCTACAATTGAGTGTTCATTATATCGATTATGATTTCCTTTCTCGATGAATTACGTATATGGACTTGCATCATGAAATTTTTTACCCAATTGATGATTATGAGATAACTGCATTGATCTCATTAATTGCCTATATCTTTTCTAGAGAAGTTCTTGATTTTTATGAAATTATTTGTAAGAACCTATGTTAAGAAACAATACTTTTTGATAGTGGAGGTCAATAAGATATGTGGCTCGTTTTGATAATTTCAAATCAAGACATTATTCCCCTAGTACTTACTAAGATTTGAGAATTTTTTATATATGGTTGTTTGAGTAACTGCATGATGGTTATATTTTGATGATAAGCTAGACTTCCTAAAATTAATTTTACACATGAGCCTCATGTCAAGGTATGATGTAAGTTTCCTTTTATCTAATTATATTCAATTAAGCTTATAAAAATTGAGTTCATGCTATGAAGAGTTACAATATTTGACTATTTGTGTGATTATGTGATTTTTGTATCTTGAATATAAATATCGAAAAACTGAGCATATGTGATTGAACAATTATAGATTCGCTCTGTGGGCTTGAAACTAGTTACTACTTGTGACTTATTAATTATGATGTATTTGAGCATAAGTTCAATTAATGGAATCCTTGATATATAATGAGCTTGGCGATTATGCCTACTCCCCTCTTGAAGATATTGATGATATATTTAAATCTTGTGACTTGGTCGGCTTGGCTTCCTTGCTGTTCTACTTCTTTGTGGCATAGTGCTTATTAAACATGTTATCAGTTATTTGCTTATTTATGGCAGTAGGAGGATAAATACTCTTTAGTTTTTGAATTGTAGAACTGTCCTATTGCTGAGGGACTCGATTCTCTTAAAGTCATTTATTTGAATGGATATCAAGATGAGCTTGTACTTGCGGATGTGTGGCCTTGGCGACTGATTTATTGAGTATAATAAAGGGCTCCATCTTGCGCAGCTTATGATTGGGCTTGATATGTTACCTTTTTTTTTTTAGAACACTTTCTTGTGTGATGATAATTGCAGGCTAGATATGGGGCTCTAGCTTGCGCAGCTTATGATTGGGTTGTTATGAATGAGCTGGATATGCTCCCCTTTTTGCCCATCTCTTTTTGATCTGATGATAATTGCGGACCAGACAAGGGGATCCAGCTTGTGAGTCTTACGAATGGGCTGGATGTGCTCCCCTTGTTTCGAAGATCCGATGATAATTGTGGATTAGGTAATAGGGTCTAAGTGACACAACTTACTACTAAGATGGATGTGCTCCCCTTACTTTAAACTCTTTCTAATCTGATGATAATTGTGGATTAGGCAAGGGGCTCCAACTTGCGCTCCTTATGAATGAGCTGGATGCTCTCCCCTTGTTGCCAAGCTAATTTGGGGAACAAGGCTAAGGATCTTCTGAATTACACAATTTGAAGTAGATGAGCTTTCATGTGTATCTAGTTCGAAAGAGATATCTTGTATGAATGGTTCGTAGCTTGATTCTACCTTGTTGGTACTAATTTCTCGAGGTGGAGCATCGCCCGAACTATAGATTGGGTATGTTTCCTTTCTATGTCTATATTTAGAGTGCACATCCATTTTAGGAGTACCGATTGTGAATAAGGAATACTAATTCCTCAAGTTTCTGTTATAACAAGAGTTGAGCTCGCTCCCCCTTGATTATTGATTTTATTTATGAGTAGATGCTTGGTGGATATGAGTTGATTTATAGGAATAATGAGTTTTGTGTGAATACATTTTGGGTTATCGGTTGGACCAGCCTATCCATACTTAAGCCTTAAAGAGCTAATATTTTTGGTTTGATCGTAATTGTGAACTGGGTATGGGGCTCTAGTTTGTATATCTTACGACTGGGTAGGATGTGCTTCTCTTGTTTCTTAACTCTTGTCGGTTGGATGCTGATTCTAAACAAGACAAGGGTCCCTGACTTGTACAACTTATGACTAGGCCGATCGAGCTCCCTTCTCATGTCGTTAAAATAGCCTTAGTGATGGAAATGTAGTCTCGTGCCCGGTTTAGTGGTTGATCTGATTTTGTCAAAGGAGACCTACTTACATATTATCCATTCACCTTATGGCTTGTTTGTATGAGGAGTGTGCTAATTTTCATTTGACTTCATACTATTGAAAAGAACTAAGAAATGATAAGTTTTGCGAGAAAATGAAGACTAACATGTATTATTATTATTTTTTTACTTTTTTTTAGTCTACTATACTCAATCTCATCCTTTAAAAAAGTAGAGTTGGAGGACTCTTTATGTGGTATACAATGTTAGACTGGTTCGACCAAGCTTATGAGAACTCCTAGCCTGAAGTTGGTTAAGTCGTAGATAGGATTCGATTAATTATCTCACTAAATGATTCCATCTAGTTTGGAGATAGCTAGGTTGACCCAAAATCACCCAACCCGAAGCGTGTTATGAATTGATTTGATTAAAGGAATCTCACCCCGATAATAGGTGAGCTTGGCCTGATGAAAGGTTATCCCGATGTATAATTCATGGGCCTTGATGTCTAACAACTCTTAGGGTTCAAGATGAGAACTCAGAAAAGAGCAATAAATGAAGGATATATTCTTTTGGTATGAGGAGACCTACTTTCCTTATGAAAGATGGATTCCTTACTCAAATGACAAGTCTTTTAATTCTTATAAATAAGGAGTCACGCTCTTACTCTAAACTACAATCTCATACTTTTCATGATTTAATTGATTGATATTTGCATTCTGACTTGGGCGTCGGAGAGTCTACATTGGGAGTGCCCTAGTGCCTGGTTTCGGAGGTTGGTCTATACCTAGCCAAGTCGCCTTTCAGATCGGACATCATTTACGAAAGAGGTCAAATGTAGCTCGATCTCAATTATGAGGTGTTCAACTACATTATAGGTGAATGATGATCGGATGATTGGTAATAATATTATAAAACATGTTGAGCAATCCTACTACTTGGTAATTGTATTCTATGTATTTATGTTTGATTTGCACTATAGGAAAACATATGTTTAATGAAGATTTTTTTTCACACACAAAATTTTGTAATAATACATTAATCAATTGTGACAAATTTTATTTTCATCATTGAATATTATTTTGTCATCATTGATCTAGACTTTTTTCACTAATACGCATATTTAATGATGATTAAATGAGATTTATCACAATAATTGAATGACAACAAAAGTAGTTAGGAGAGAAACTTTTCGATTACAAACTCATAATAAATGGTCACGACATTTGGTGTCACAAGAAGTTTCTAATCGTGTCAATAATATATTTTGTTATTGTTTCTATCCATGAAAAACTGTGATGATATCTAGTTTCACAACAAGCTTCTTTTTATGACAACACCATATCCTTACAAATCTTAGACTAAAATATATTGACAACATCTAATAAATTTGAACTCAAATCTTCCTCTCACCTTTTTTTCATATTAAGTTAAAACAAGTATGGAGAAATCTTGAGAAGTTCAAGATATAAATTAGATTTAGTCAATCAAAACTCAGACATCAACAAAAGAATCAGCTTCCAACAGAGAAAATATCCCGATAAAAAAATCTCCCTCGATCGAAAAGCAAAGTCAACGTATTTCTTAGCCTAAAAAGTCTCCCTCAATTGAAAAGCAAAACCATTGTAGTTTTTTAATCCTTTGGGGCTCATTGTTTTTTGCTGTGTATAGTAATCTTATTTTGCTCTTTTGGTCAATTCAGTTTTTCAATCCTTTGGGGATCATTAGATTCGAGAAGATTATATTCCATAATAGATAAATGTAATTTTAGTCCTTTGGGGCTCATTGTTTTTACTGTGTATAATAATCTTGTTTTGTATCAATGATTAAGTTAGAATGAGTTAGCTATTGTCAATTATAAGCTTATAGCCCACTAGTTAAGTTTTTTTTAACAACCTTAAAATATATACTAATCAAAAATCATAACCAAATACAACTAGCAAAAACCCAATTACAATAAACAAAAACAACAAATAAAAATATTGCCAAGAATGTTGAGTTAACAACTTAACCAGAAAATCAGACTACACTCTACCGTCAAATTTAGATCCAAACACCAATTCAAGATTTGGGCCACGAATATGCCATCTGGAAGGAAGTTAACAAATTACAGATGACAATTAATGAAGACTTATGGGATTGGACAAAACGCATTCCAAACACATTAACACAACTAAATTTCATAACTTGGAGGGATGAGTTTGATTAGTGCCAAAGAGGGCATCCAAGAAATAAGGTGACAAGAAAATAAAAGTGAAAATGGAAAATCACTCATCCTCCCAGCAAGAAAATTGAAGTTGATAAAAAGACTTTCAATGCCCCTAATCTTCCCAAAGTGTAATTGAATTTCTTAAATTTATTTAAGCATGATTTCATCGAACAACATTAGAGTTTAAGAGAACAGATCTTAAAACCAAGAGGGATGAAGCCTCAGGAATCTATCCACTGCGTTAATGACCATGTTTGAGTCGTGAGAACAAGGACAAGGAAAAGACCCAACAAGCCACTCACACTTGAGTTCAATGTTGGGGACATATTTATATCTCTGCCACCTGTTCGATAACATGCTTGTCCTAACAGCTTCTTTAGCACACAAACGACCAATGATCAAAATCAGGATTTCATCCAACAGTTGACTAAACAAGTCCTCATTCTTCCTATAAGTTGCAGGCAGTTGATTAATGATGGCATTGTTCTTACTTGTTGCTGCATCCTTTTTCCTTTATTATTATAATGTTAAGAAAGGAAGTTACCAGAGCGCAAAAAAAAAAGGGATAATTATTTCCCCCCCCCCCCCCCAAACTATTTTGATTTTTACAGTATACAATATGAAACTTTTTTTTTCAACAAACCGTCATCTGAATTATGCGCGAATTGCATTTTACCCCTTACGCCACTTTTTTTTTTTTGTGGTTTTGTAATCAAAACCGGATGATGTGGCACAACTCGATTGCGCCACGTCATCCATTTTTGATCACAAAACCACAAAAAAGTGGTGTAGGAAGTAAAATACAATTCGCGCATAGTTCAGATGGTGGTTTGTCGAATTTTTTTTTTTATGGTAAACTGTAGAAATCAAAATAGCATGGGGGGGCAAAAAGTTTTTTTCGAAATTTTTTTTTTAAAAAAAAAATTAAGATTTAATTTAGAAACAAAAATAAGATTACGATACGTTGTTGTTGATGAGAATGCTATGGGATGCCCAGAAGAATCCCTTACTCCTACATCCCAAAAAACCAAAGGTAAAATAAAAATCAGGAAGTCATTACATGTATTATTTAGGTTTCCTTACTCCTACAATCCCAAAAAACCAAAGGGAAAATAAAAATTAGGAAGTCATTACAGGTATTATTTAGGTTTTGCAGTTAAAGTCAAATCGGATGATCTAGAATTGTGAATCAACAAATACACACAATATATATAATTTAAATATAATAACTTGGAGAATAATTGGCAAGTACCTGATTAGGCTAAGTGTTACATAAATCTAACCTTAAATTAATTGATTCTAAGAAGAAGACTTTATTACATATCTATTCATCATGCAGTTTTCGAAAATGTAAAATATCCTAAACCAAACAGAACACTCTCAGTTATAAATTATTCTTACGACATTATATAAACCACGAAGCTAACAATGATAAAAAAGTCTCATTACATGTTCTTTTATGATGTAAGAACACGAGTAAATAAATATAAGTAATTTTACATTTTTTTACCATTAGCTATTATATTCAAACTTACAAAGGGCGTGAGGCGTGTCAAAACGGCGAGATCGAACATCAAACCTTAAAAGTTTATGCGTGCCTAGATGAAACATAGGCAGCAAAAAGGCGCTTTCATTTTTTATATTATTTTAATTATTTTTAATTAATAAGTAAATAAAATAATATAACGTGTAAAAACTTTTTACAATATTTTTAATTTCTCAACAGAAAAATAGTTAAAATATTTAAAATAAAATATTGCTTAATATTATTAATTTTGTAACAATCTCGCACAATTGAATTCAAAATAAATATATTAAGATAATTGAGTTTAACGAAAAATAGAAAATAAAATATAATATAATTAAAATACAATAAAAAAGTACATGTTACATAAAAACGAGACAATCAACTCTAAATTGACCTTCATTTCTAAGTAAGGTGAAATGTTTCAATGAAATCTTAAGTTTAGCCGGTGAGTCTAGAACACTGATTATACCCTAGAATTTGAAAAAATTGCCCGAGTCATTCATTTCCTCCAATCAAACCCTCCCAGCTCACATCATTCTTCTCAAACCCAGGCCTTCCATATTTTTTTTCTCCATCAATTTCTTCCGAACTCAATCTGTATGGATTCCCTTCAGTTTTCTTGAGATTTCATCTGATCAGGTCACGACATCAGTACATTTGAAGCAAATAGGGGCGATTCATCAAAAATTGACTTGTCTTGAATCTGGTGAGGAGTGAGATCCCAGTGACCTCAGTAGCAATTAGCGATATTGCAACAATATCAGATTTCATCTGTCCATTGAGGTGGGATTTGAAAAAGAGGGATATTCGTGCTGTAAGAGAGGTAGAAGCGGTGGCGTCATGGAGGATTGATAGGTCATCATTTTGGGCTCCCAACGCGTACCTAAAAAGGTTTGTTTATTTTCAATCGTATTTGTGAATTTTAATTTTAGAGATTTTTTTTTAAGTTTTAGTAGTTAGGGTTGTTCAACTGATAAAGATATATCTTCATTTATGTAATTATACTGAATTGGGATTTCTCTAGAATGATAAGCTATTGGATCACAAAATTGTTTGGATATCTGGGTTCTACTCGTTGTAACTTGTAAGCATTAAAAAAAGACAATACTGACGGAATATTTACAGTCTCAAACCCTCGATAATTATCGACAGATCACTGATGGACAACGTGCCGACGAACTTACCAAGGGATAAAGCTTGTCAGCGCAAGGTCCATCGACAATATGGTTCTAATTCTTAGCACCATAAATTATCAAAGGAAATGACTATGGATCACTGAAGGCATTCTCACCCTCAGACGAGGCCCAGTCGGCAATTGAGTATATTATAATTAAGGAAAAATTAAAGTGCTAACAAAACTTAGGCCTTCAACAATATTAAACAAAATGCTTTATTTTGTTAGTGTTGACAAGCTCATGCCGTCGGCATTATCGCTAACATTGGAGGCCCATCGGTGGTTGGCCACATTTTAATTATAAAAATTTAAAAAAGCAACGACACTTAAACCGTTGATAATATTAGAAAATTCTACTTTTGTTAGGGCCGATGGTATTGTGCAGTCGGTTAGTTCGTCGATAAAAAACCTAATTAGAATAGGCTGCCCAAGCTGCTGCTCATTTCACACAGAACACAAAACGATAAAAAAATAAAAGGATAGAAGGAGAACGGAGAAAGATCAAAAGCTTGCCGTCGTTCGCCGCTCTCCTTGTCGTTTATGGTTTGTTGCTTGCCCACCTGCCATCGTCATGTGGATGTTGCCACCATCGCCCGCTGTCGTTGTGTTGTTGTTGCCACCTCCGCCCTCCGCCGTCGCGTTACTGTTGCCGTCGAGCTCGACCATTGCCTATAGATTCTTCAGGTAAGTTATTATTATTATTATTATTTTTAATTTCGAAATGAATTAAAAATTGATGAATAATTGTGATTATTATTTTAAATAGATTTATGAACTGTATTTTAAGGGTTTTGAATTGTAATTGTGATTGATTTTGAATTAGGGTTTAGAGCTTGAATTAAAGTTCAATTAGGTCACGTGACTTGGTTTCGAGATCGACAATTACTTGACCCTCGTCCTTTGTCATGTAACTCTTCCATCAATCAATCCATGTGAAGTTTTTAATTAAGTTTTAATTTACGGTTTAGGATTGAATATTATATTTGAATTAGTTTTTATTTCAATCGTTGGCTATTATTTTGGGTTCAATTTTTAGATAATTAGGGTTGATTTCAATAATTAGGGTTAGTTTAGGGGTTAATTTGTTGATTTCTAAATTTAGTGTTAAGTTAGAATATGTACATATTTAGGGAAATATTAGAGTTAGTTTACGGTTTAATTAGAAATTATTTCAAAACTTAGGAATAAATTGTAATTATTCAGATAATTGGGATTGTTCAAATATTAGGGTCAGTTTAGGAGTTATTTTGGGTTAATTGATAATTATTTAAATAATTATTATTCATTACGTCAAATCGTAAGCAACTCTATATTTATTTTTGTAAATTTAAATTAGAAGTAATTTATTACTTTATGATAATTAATTGTAACATATTTAATTTGTTTAATAAAGGCTAAGGAAAATGTTATGCAAGCCACTAAGATGACACATTTACTGACCACAGATCAGAGCAAACAAGTGTGAGTAAATATGTCTTTCATTTTTAATACCATTTAAGGTTGTTTTTTGGTATTCAGAAAGATACAAGTAAACACACACACACACACAAACATATATATATATATATATATATATATATATATTGTGCGAACTATATCAATTTTGTATTTCAGACAGTTTCACAGGACCCGAACGCGAAGATTGGCAAGGACAAGGTCTATCCAGACGTCTTCGGGATGAAAAGGGTCGACGTTGCGATATTGACTACTTTGAGAAGTTTTTGGGTTTGAAGATTTCCTGAGGAGGCGGTTCTTCCTCTAAGACCGATAGTCGTGTCTCGCGGCTTTAGACACAACTCCAAATGTATCACGAGCAGCGTCAGTCGCAACAGGAGCAGCTCCAGACGCAGAAGGACGCGTACGAGTGGGCCCAATAGGAGCAGCACGAGGTGCACCCGCGCAAGTAGTAGGAGCTCGAGTCACGGCTTCAGCGGTAAGTGGAGCAGAGGATCACTGTAGTGATAGCCCGGTTTGCATCTCAGTCTCACAAGAATCCTCCACCCCCTCCTCAGCTGAATCAACGGTGTTATTAAGATGTTTGTTGTTTTAAACTAATTTGTAAGCTTGCATTGTACGTAGATATATTTGTAATTAGAGAATATAAGTGTTTTCATTTGAACTTTTGTTTTGGTATTTTAATTTTTGGCAGCTAAATATGAACACGTAAAAAAATTAAAAATACTAATGGACAAGATTCTGCCATTAATTTTTGTTGAATACGATTTTCAAATGGATGCATTCCCATCGGCTATTATTGACTAACAAACCCATTGGTAATCACCAATGGATGGATGTCCATTGATAAATTTCAAATAGAGATTGTCTGTTGGCAAGCCGTCGGTATATGCAGACGAATAGAACATATGGTGGTCATTGGGCATCCCGACAGGCCATCCCTAAGCATTCCCCATGACAGCCGTACCAATGGGTGAAATATTCGTCAGCACCAAGATACCAAGGAGGAGAATATCGATGGATCAAAGTCATCGGGGTTTCGTTGGTAACTCTGTACAATAAAATTTTTTATGATTTATCGATGGATTCCCCGGATGTATTTATCTTTTCTTGTGGTGCAAGAAGATTTCAGTGTAGAACTTATGAAGTTTTTTTTTGTCTAAATACTAACGTGTTCAAGTTTCAACGATTTTGTTTGCACAAAATCAGGTAGTAGGAGGAAATTAGAAAAAAAAACAAAAAAAATTTAAAATAATTTAGGAGGTAGAGTGAAAAGATGCGATTATTTTGGGAGGAGAAAAATAACTTTACCCTAAATAATGACACCATTGGTCCCTAGTGGAGTGGGGTTTTTTTTAGCAAGAGATTTATATTTTTATTCACGATATTATTGTACAATTAAGTCAAGCTTGTCGCATATGTCTTGCCTAATACATAAAAGTTGTAGACTAACTACATCGACAATTCATTTGATAAAGACACTCACATCACAGGTTGAGGGGGTCGGGTCAGGGAGTCGAGGAGCTACTTGTATCTTTTCACTCCTCACTCCGGGCCTCATCTAGTTTCGATGCTGAGACTCAGGCTCTCTAGATCGGTCTTCAGGTGGTTTCTCAAATTTTCGCCAACATTTGGATTGAGTTGAATACCTCTGGCGTTGTTACTTTACTTTCATTAGCTAATACAAAATTTGTTGATCGGCATTCGTCAGTACCTACAGAGACTACAGAGTAGGACACATCTTCAAAGAGAGGAACAAGATGACTGGTTATTTGTTTGAGCATAGTTCTATTGCTTATGGTCTTCACATGTTTCTGAGTGCCGCTACTGTGCCGTTCTTATTTTCGTTAGTTTAGATCAATCAGTTGGGTACCCGCCCTTCAGATTTTGTTTCATGCTGGTTGGAGTGGGGTAGGGTTGAGACTGCCTTTGCCTTCCTCACTTGTTCCTCGCGATTGACACCGCCTGGGCGCACACTTGGTCCACTTAGCTGACATTTACTTGAAGCCCCGTTTGTGGGTTTCTATAGTCCATTATTGAGTGTATTTGGCTTATTTATATTTTTGGGTTATTTCCTCTTCTCTTAGCCTTTTATAAATTGATTGACCTACTTCTGTGTGGTGCACCTTTTAGCCTTCCGTATTTTTGATGGTCTAGTTTATAGTTCCGCTTATTGGTGGTGCAAGTTGTAGATTGAACCTCTACTTTTTAATTTTTTTTTTGTATGTTCAAGGCCAATGTTAGTCATCACATTGGATTGAGCTTGTTGATTTTGATGCTTAACTCGTTTTGATCATTTTTATACATGACATGCACTTGCGTAGTCAGCTCCGCAAATTAGCCCTAATTCGTATTGAGAATTATATTTCTCCTTAGCCTAGTTTTATTATTTTTCTACTAAAATACATATAATTTTTATTTTTAAATTTATTTTTTCTTTAAAAAGTAGTACCGCTAAAAACTTTGAACTATGTCCTGGACTAGGCTGGCACCCCTTACCTATGCCCCTGATGACATGAGTGTATCCCACCTTAATCATCCTCCCGGTGTATCGTTCTATCATCATAATGTCAAATTCAAATAGACCCGAAGCTAACATGACTCATATATATTAATGCAAAATCCTCTTATTTTATGTGTCTCTTTCTCACGGTTCGTTAGTTTTGGAAAAATTCTGATGATTGTGTATCACCTGGGCCTGATATTTACGTAATTTAGTATTTTCATTTTATTATATTTGACCTAATTTAATAATTCTTTAATATTATATTTTCCCACTTTAATATTTCCTTTATTACATGTTACCTAATTTAATTTCTTTAACATATTTTACTTAATTTAATATCTTTCTTTTATTCTACTAATATAATATATGAATAATTCATAGTAATTACAAAAAATCTATATAAGTTGAATTAATTTTTATTTATAATAAAAATTGAAATAATATTATTTGAATTCTGAATGTTTATTTAAGAAAAATACGAGTTATATAAATTATTAAAAAGGAAAAATGAATATAAGAATATTAATTTAAACTTATTTTATCTAATCCTAATATAATTAAGGGAAAATAACATTAAAAATATATATGAAAAATTATTATTACGCCAAAAATAAAAAGAAAAAAAAAACAAAGGAAAATAAATATAAAATAAATAATAATAAATTATTATGCATTAGAAAACAAATATTAAATATATTATAAACTTTTTTATCTAATCCCAATATAATGTATTGATACACACATTTTATATCTATACGAACAAATAAGTGTCAAACGCAGAAAAAGAAGAAGTAATAAATAATAATAATAAAATAATATTACATATACTACAAGTTACATGCACGACGTTTTCTCAATAGAATTATCAGTGTCTTATAGATTTTAAGTTTTTTTATATCACTTATTCACATGTAACACGGGAGTATTGTACGTTTTACATTTTTTCAAACTCAATTTTCTATGGGTTTTTCCGTCAAGTTTAGGGCATTTTGATATACTTTACAACTAATTTTGCAACTCACTATAAAAAAACTTAAAAATTATTTATTGTGAAAATCAGTCTTAATGTAACAATTATTTATTGTGAAAAATAATCTTCTCGTAAATAGAATAAATAATGAATTTCTAAATATTTATTTATGAAAAATAGGAGTTATATAAAATTATTACAAAAGAATAATTAATATAAAAAATATAAAATTACCTTTTTTTTAATCTAATCTTAATATAACTTAATGAAAATAACATAAAAATTATATTGTTGTGAGCAAGATTGGGAAATTGCAAGATGAGGAAGTGAAGGGGACGAACCCTAATTTTGAAGCAATGCCAATCCAATTTGGGAGAAATGGGAAAAGGGTATCGGTGAAGATGAGGAAATGCAGGGAGCCAATAGGGCGAGGACGCGTGGCGACGACTGGCTATGAAGCTAAGGACGGACATTGATGTGGAAGGAGGGCCAATTTCATAAATTTTAATTATTTCTTGTTAATTAACATGTTTGTCTTTTTATGAGGAAAAATAGAAATTTAGGGGTTGTTATGTAGTGGTTCCAATGAGGTGTGAATAATTCCCTTATTTAAAGGAGGAATGAAAGAAAAGAAAATTAGCTTTTGGGATTATTCTGTTTCACTCTCTATCTCTTTCTCTATCACTAATTCTTATCTTTTATCTTCTTCTTCAATCTTTTCCCTATTTCTATAAACAATTCCTTCTACAGAAATTACATCACACAACATATATATGAAAAATTATTGTTAAGCCAAAAAAAAGGAAAACAAATATATAAAATAAATAATAATAAATTATTATGTATAAGAAAATAAATATTAAATATATTTTAAACTTCTTTATATAATCACAATATAATGTATTGATACACACATTCTATATCTATACAAACAAATTAGTGTCTAACGCAGAAAAAGAAAAAAAAAGAAAAAAATAAAATAAAATAATATTACATATACTACAAGTTAGATGCACGATCACTACAAAAAAACAGCAAATTTCCGAGGGATTTTCCGAGGGAACACCGAGGGAAATAAAAATCCCTCGGTTTTTTCTGAGGGAATTACGTTCCCTCGAAAAATCCCTCGGAAATCAGGGCGCCAAATGTTCCCGCCATGTTTACCGAACGAAAAACCGACGGGTGGTTGTCCGAGGGAAGTAGTCCCTCAGAAAACCGAGGGATATTAGATTCCCTCGGTTTCATTTATTATTTTTTTTAAAAAAATAATTAAATTTTCGAGGGAATATAATTTCCCTCGGAATTATTCCGAGGGATAACGGATTCCCTCGGAATTATTCCGAGGGAAATTGTATTCCCTCGTAATTTAATTAATTTTTTTAAAAAAATTAAAAAAAATTAAAATCGTAAAAAATAATACAAAATAGGATTTATTTTCGGGACGCTTAGGCGCACCCCTCCCCGTCGCGATCGTGATTTTTTGGGTTTTGTTTCTATTTTTTACTATTTTTTGGATTTTTTTCTATTTTGTTATTTAACAAATAGGCATGGTGATTTTATATGCTTTTCCTCACCATCCGTACAAGTTTGGACTCTTCTCTCTCCTCAAAACTGCTTCTCCACCAATCAACTCAACGTAAGTTTGTATGCTTTCATTTTCGGTTCAATATTATTGCAACTATATAGGGTTAAATTATTATTATTAGTCATTTGAAAATCACAAATTGCCAAAAAAAATAAAAAACACAATAGCATATTTTGTATATAAATAAATAAATTTTATTTTAGCCTCTTAAATTATTAAAGATCGATTTTGCTTATAATGGAATTATAAAACCGAAAAATCCGAAAAAATAGTAAAAAATAGAAACAAAACTCTAGAAATTACGACCGGGGCGGGGAGGGGTGCGCCTCGGCGACCCGGAAATAAACCCTATTTTTTTTCTATTTTTTTCTATTTATTTGAATTTTTTTTGAATTCCGAGGGATTTTGAATTTCGAGGGATTTTGAATTCTCTCGGAAATGTCAAAAAATAAAAAAAAATTCAAATAAATAGAAAAAAATAGAAAATTCGTAAAAACGAAACCGATTCTATCATCTTATGCACGTGGGGTTGTTTTGAACCCAAATTCGATCTTAAAATACCAACGAGCATGTGCGTGCCCTCACGTGTCGTGGGGTTCGACCAACAACAAGATACGATTTTAAAATCAAAGAATAAGTTAAAAATAAAAAAGAGACTAACGTTAATATTAGCAGATCTCGTGTCGATCCACGCGCCGTCTTTCTTCTGGTGCGTACGTTTAAAAAGATCGTAGCACGTAGCCGGCGAACCCGTCTCCCGCTCCTGTATTCAAATAGAATTTTCAAATAATTAACATTAAAATTAAACAAATAAATAATATATTATTATATTATAAATAGCCGTTACTTACTATATCCAAGGCATAGTCGATGGTAGATCTAGCACCCCCGTGTGCTTCGACATCCCAGTCCCCGGTCCAGCAGGCTCGCTCTTCCTATTCTTGCTGCACTGCTCGGATTTCTTCTTGTTCTCGGGCTTATCCCACTCAGTCTTCCAAGCCCTAGTTGAAATGGATGATATATAAGATACGATATAATTCATATGTTATAAAAAAAAAATTCTAATTTAATAAAAAACACATAACATAATCGTTTACCTATAGACCTCCGCGGTCAGGCACTCCGGCCGACCACCAGCATGGGAGGCAATATGCCGCCTATAGTCGTTAAGCTTCTTCCCGTAAAGGTCCCCGATCATCGGAAAAAATACCTTCTGTATGTCGTCCTCACTATACACCGCCGGATCCCAATAACAAACCTCCTGCAAAAAGAAAAACATTAATTACAGTTCAACTCAAACATATGATTGTGTTTTTACGGTAAATACTAATAAATGTGGACACAAAATAATAATTACCTTAAACATCTCCCACCAGAACGCCTTAGTCTCCTCAGGGACCGCCTTATAGCACCACCCGGCGGGATGGAGATCCCTCTCAAAAGATGAGACGGAGGATAGTGGACACCCTCCCCGATGTGCTGTGCAGCCTGTATTTCAATTGTGTTTTTATTTTTTTCACTCGATAAAAATTAATCATAATGATAATTATAATTTAAAATCATTGAACCATATTAATGTACGCTTTGATGAATTCTTCAGAAGGGATGTAAGAGGGCCCCCCGGCATGAAAATCCTGATGATGTCCAGAGGTGGCGATTCGGGTTTCTCCGTGGTAAATCCATCTATAGTAATTCGGCACGAACCCATATTTCGCCAGATGGTACTTAATCTCATCGACGTCCAGATAGATTCTATTCCTACATCTGCTACGATTACATGGACATTTCAGTCTCTGTCCGTCCTTGTGAGCGAATTCGCTTGTGCAAATCTAATAAAACTCTCAAGGTCCATCCGTGAATTTTGAG
>BMAC01000012.1:2037861-2054813 GCA_014905375.1 Phtheirospermum japonicum
CACGACCGCTACGTCGGCTTCACGTTTCCAACCGAAGGAGTTCATCGATCGTAAAATTTTAATAACGAGTTGTATTTCAGGAGGAGTACGAGAGACATCTGACCCAGGAGCAGGAGCGTGCGTCTTCCCARGAGGAGAGTAACGAGGTTGACCAGGACCAGGTTTTTCTCGGCGTCGCCGGTGTGAAGAAGGGACGGCTTTACGGCACCGGCGCGTATGGGAAGATAGTGGCTGTTGCGAAGGGTTTACTGATGGGCGACTCTTCCACCTCCTCCTCATCCCAAGCTGATAGACGACAGATCAGAGAGCTTGAGGCGCAGGTCGAGGCTCAGAGGGCGCAGCTTGAGGCGTTGCAGCAGCAGGCAGCCGAGGAAAGGCGACAGCGTGCGGAGGAGCGCCGGCAGCAGGAGGAATTTCAGGCGCGGACGAACGCCCAGATGGCTGAGATGTACGCTCGTTTCCAGCAGCAGTTCCCCGCTCCCTATCAGCAGCAGCAGCAGATAGAACACTTTTATTTATGTAATAAACTTTGTTATTGTTTCGATCGAACGCATGTAATTCATAAATTTTTAAATATTTTTTTTATTATAATTGATTTATTTCTTTGACTTTTCTTTAATTGCTTTTTTCAATTTTTTGGGAATTTTAATAATTAAACAAGAATTAAAATTAAAACAAAAAATTAAAAATTAATAAAAAAAATTAAAAAATTAAAAATACCGAGGGAACGTTCCCTCGGAATTTTGAAAAATCCGAGGGAATGGGACTCCCTCGGAAATCCGAGGGAAATATTTTCCCTCGGATTTTTTCAATTTCCGAGGGAATATAATCCCTCGGATTTCCGAAGGAATTCCATTCCCTCGGAAATTCGAGGGATTTTATTCCCTCGGAAATTGAAAAATTTCGAGGGAAATGTTCCCTCGGATTTCCGAGGGATTGTCCGGTAATGGTTACGAGGGAAACAATCCCTCGGAATTCCCTCGGTTTTGTAATTTCGAGGGATTTATTTCCCTCGAAACCGATTTCCGAGGAAGGATTTTTCGAGGGAATTTTTCCCTCGGAATTTCCCTCTGTTTAACCAAAACCGAGGGATTTTTGCTTAATTTCGAGGGAAAAATCCCTCGAAAATTTTGATTTTTTTTGTAGTGGATGTTTTTCAATATAATTATCAGTGTCTTATGGATTTTAATTTTTTATATCACATATTCACATGTGACACGCGGGTATTGTGTGTTTTTACATTTTTCAAACTCAATTTTCTACGGATTTTCCCCTCAAGTTTAGGGTATTTTGATATACTTTACCACTAATTTTGTGAAGCACTTAAAAAAACTTGAAGATTGTTTATTGTGAAAACCAGTCTTACTGTAAAATTTATTTATTATGAAAAATAATATTCCCGTAAATAGAATAAATAATATTACGACTTGCATTTACTATTTTCAATATTAGTATTTTTAATAAATATTTCTCATTTTTAAATCCCGCATAATATGCGGGTATTAAACTAGTAAAATATAAAAGGAAAATATATTAAACCCTCTCAACTACAAAGTTTTTAACACTTTACCATATAAACTATTAGATTTTCGCACTTTACCTTATATGGACACTTTTTCCCATGAAATTTTATTGAAAATTATTCTAAGCCTCCCAAACTATGTATTTTTTTGCACTTTACCATATAACCTAACATTTTTTAACATTTCACAAAAATAGTTATTATTTATTGCTACATTTTATATATTCTTAATAATTAATAAATAAGCATTACAATATTTATTTTTTTATGTATTTATTTTATGATTATAATATTTAACTTTCTATTAATATTATAATTAGAGAAAACCAAAATTAAACTAAATATGTTAGAAGTGTCTTGGGTGCGTATCGAATACCATATCAATATAATAAGTTTTTTTTCAGTTTATTTTCAATATTCTGTAAAATAAAAAATTTCAAAATCTTTGGCTAAACTAACTATTTTAGTAATGGTTTGGATGCATACCAAAAAAATATATTTGATTTGGAGTTTTCTATTTTTTTTTTGTATTAAATATTCTATTTTTGCGAAGATAATTTTACTGAAATGATTAAATAAGAAAATCCAAACAGTTTGGTATATGTGCAAAACACTAATAAATTATTTAGTTTAGTTCGATTTTTTATAAATTTATTTCATTTGATTGAAATATTGAAAATATATTAGAAGAATTGAATTAAAATTATTATTTGCATAAGATATTCGATACACATTCAATACACCACCAAAATAAAATCTAGTTTATTTTTGTAATATAATAATCACATGAAATAAATACGATAAGTATAATTATAATGCTTATTTATTGATTATTTAATTTTTTAGGTAGTGAATACATACAATGTAGTAATAAATTTAAAAAAAATATATTATGGTGAAGTATAAAAATATTAGGTTATACGGTAAAGTGCAAAAAAATACATAATTTGGGGGGTTTAGTGTAATTTTACCAAAAGTCTCACGGTTATAATTGTCCATATAGAGTATAGTGCAAAATTCACATATTTATATAGTAAAGATCAAAAAAATAAAAAAATAAATAAAAACTGTATTGTAAAGTATAAAAGGCAAATAATTTAGAACATTAAGTTTATTTTTTCTTAAATATGAAATGGGGCAATTGCCAAATACTATATAGGAAAAAATATTTTTGTCAAATACTCTAACTAATTATACAACATGTCAAATAATTCAACCATAAATATACAATTACGAGGTTACCCCTATTAAAAGTAATATCAATAACAAACACCACCATTTTTACTCCATTCTACCCCCGCTGGCCCACCCGACGCCACCGGAGATTTTTCCGGCGACCACCGGCGGTGATTTTTGTTTTTTGCCCTACAAACATAAAGTAAGAGATCTCAATATAAAGTATGATTTTTTCTTGTAAGAAATTTTCTTAATTTTCCATACATAAAATATGATATTTTCACTATAAAGTAGGATTTTTTCTTACATTTTTTAACATAAGTTAAAAATGTCATTTCTTTTAGAAAATAAAGTAAGAGATTTCACTATAAAATAAGAGTTTCTCTTCCCTTTTCGAATATAAAATAAAAAACTTTCTTACTTTATAGGATATAAAGTAAGAAAGTTTCTTACATTTTCGAACATAATTCGAAAATTCACTATAAAGTACTATGTAGTTGTATTAAATAAGAAATACATAATAATAATTTGCTGTTAAGCAAGAAATTATTTTCTTTTTCTTTTTTGGGCAAAAATAAAAAGTGTATAATAAGTAAAAAATACATAACAACATTTGCAAATCAAGCAAGAAACTTCTGCAATCAAGTAAAATACTTTTTGACATCAAGTATGAATTTTTGTTTATTAAATAAGAAACATGTCTACATATAGTAAGAAATATTTTCGGTGACTGGAATTATTTTTGTACATATAGTATGAAATTCGTACATATAGTAAGAAATATTTTCAGTGATCAAAGATTTTTGGAGATTAAGTAAGAAATGCTTGGATTAAGAAACTCAGATATATAGTAAGAAATTATTTGGGTTAAAAAAAGAAACTACACTGACTCTATGGATATATAGTAAGAATTCAGACATACAGTAATAAATTTTGGGGCCGAAAAAAAATTACGGCAGCTGAAAAATATTTTCCGATGATCGGGGAAAAAAATCTGGTGGCCGAAATAAAAAATTCGGCGGCCAAAAACCTTTTCGGCCGGCCGACGATGGCAGTCGGCTGTCGGCGGCAGGAAGCGTAGGCAACAGCCACCTGCTGTCCCAATTATTATTATTATTATTATTATTATTATTATTATTATTATTATTATTATTATTTATTTTTAATACTTTTTTTAATAGTAAGATTATTGTGGTATATTTATATCACAATTTTAAATTATTTGACAAAAAATAGAAACTATTTAATTTATAATTAAATGTAAAATTAATTGATAAATAAATATCCACATGTGGAGGACTATTTGACAATTTTCCTAAAATATATAATAAAGAAAACAAGAGCCTCAAGGCACCTGGTTTTTCATCTCGACGTCAAAAGTTTTCTTTTCAGCACACTGAAATGAAGCCTCTCGCTCCACTTTTTCTAATCAAATCTCCACACAGTCCAACCTGTTTCATTCCAATTGTCAAATATTATAACCCAAGTCGCGTTCCTGATTTGTCCAATTCAAATCCTATGACTTTTAAATATGGATAGGCAAGCATACGATTTTGTACTTGAAAAAAAAAAAAAAAAACACTCTTGGCTATTCCTGTGTTGTCTCGTTTCTATAAAGTCCTAACCCTTAAAAAGTGGTCGATCAAATCAAATATTGGAATGGGGCGTTGGGTGAAACCAGAGGTACGCATTCGATCCTCTCTTTGACATGCGATTTTAAACATATACACAGTATTTTTGGTAAGTGCGATCAATTTTTGAATATTAATTTTCATTTCGACGTGGTGGTTGTCAGGCTGAGACTTTAAATAAAAAAAATATCTCCATAAAAAACCCCTAAATATTGGAATTAATTAGGCCATGTCATTTGAATCTCTAGGCAAGATAGTAAAATTATTGGTGATGTACGTATGAATACGTTTTCAAAACACTTTTTTCGATTGCCAATTATTTTGAAAATTAAAATTATGTTTGATTATGATATTTGGTTGGAAATCATCGATTACAAAATTTCTATTTTACAAATGAAAAACTTTACAAATATTTCACATTATTTTTTAAAATGTACCATCAAAATTTACTTAAAATATTTTTATTTAATAATAATTTATGTTTAATAGGACTCATCATCTACAATCTTATTAATATTATAAAATATATTACAAGTAAAATATTGAAATTTAACTATAACACTAAAAAAATTTCAAATTATTAACTATGCACCTAAAATATGTTTGAAAAATCATTTATTGAAATTTCATTTCAATTATCACACGAATAAATTCTCAATTATCACATTTTGCACTAAAATTTAGAAATTGGAATGGAAATACGCCATGCATCACCATTGGTTTTAAAAAATTTAAAAGTTATTTTATATAGGCTGGGCTTTGTGTTGATTTTTCCGTGTAGCCCAAGTCAACTTTAACTACGATAGAAGGGCGTAGCTCAATCAATTATCTCTTAGCTCAGGTTTATTCCTGATCTATCTATTTGAAACTAGCTTAGTTGCCCGATTGTGTACCCCTAGCCTCGCCGGCCTCGTAATCCATGAAATAAGTTCAATAAAAGATTAAATCAAGAGAAGTTTAATTCATCAACATAAAATGGTGTTCCACATTTTTGATGGCCCCTCATGCACAGTTCATTTGACAATTCTCGAGCTTTCTTGCTGTCTGTCTTGCTATAATATATAGTTTCTTGAAGGCTAAATATTCTTTTTGAAATGATTAAAAAAACAGGTGTACCCTCTCATGGCTGCCATGAGTTTTGTTACTGGGTTGTGCATTTTTCAGCTCACGAGGAACGTTATCCGTAATCCTGATGTCAGGTACTAACAAAAATAAATAATAATAACATAAGAAACTAAATTTCATTTACGACCTTACTTGAGCAGGATCTGTTCTATAGGGTTGTACCTCTTTATCCTTGATTTAAAAAAAAAAAAAAAACTAAATTTCATTTAGAAAAAACCTAATAACTATAAAATTGAACATATTATTCTATTACGAATGGATTCTTTCTATATATTATTGGACCCATAATTATCTTTTGTTGGTAGAGTCAACAAAGTGCATCGCACAACAGCAGTTCTTGAAAACAAAGAGGAAGGTGAAAAGTACGCACAGCACAGCCTCCGTAAGTTCCTCCGCACACGGCCGCCAGAGGTCATGCCCACCGTCAACCGTTTCTTCTCTAAAAACAAGTGACCATTGGAATCACATATCTATGAGCCTCAAAAACTAGAAAACATCTCGTGACGATAAAGCTTGCGAAATTTTATTATATTTCTGTTTGAAAAGTATTTCCTTTCTGTATAAAAACGTTTCTATATAATTTAATTTCTATAATTCAAGGTTTGCATTAGTTTTCATTAATTGTAGAAATACTATAATTTGATTATGTAGTTCGACTCATCGGGCTTTTGATGTGTAACGAGTTGTCAATAGTACAGTACAAAATAAACTTTTTAGAAAAACTTACTAGAAGGGTTCTGTAGGCTACCTTCTAGAAATTTGTACGGAGGCGTTCCCATAATAAAAGAGTCGAATACTGGAACGGATTTACAATATACCATCTAAAACAATAAGATACTGACCATATTTAGAAGGAATATTGTACTTCTATTCTAAAATATTCATTTCCCAAGGTGGTTTATTCAAGTTTTTAGAAGGTATACGTAAATACCTTCTAGTAAATATAGTTTTAGAATGTATTACTAAATTATACATTCTAGAAAATAAAAGGTTTAGTTTTGAAAAAGAAAATCTTGCAATTTTTCCCTATCTTCCCCATACATCTAAGAAAAACCTTCGTCTTTATTCTTTACATCCACCAGGTCTTATCACTTCAAAACTTCTGCAATTCTCTGCCCCTTCAACCATCATCCACGCCATGGCTTCGTTGTCGTCATCAACCCCATGTCCACCGCCAACACCCTCGTCCAACCAGAGCCTCTACTCGTACACAACCCGCATCTGCATCCAAACCCATCTCTCCTCACCCATAACCCACCCCCTCCCCGGCACTCACTCAGAAAACCTAGCCTTAATTCAAGCGTAGAAGGAGAAATGGTACTCAGTCAAGCGAGGCAAGTTCAAATATTTCAAGTGGCACTAGTGCAGAAAATTAAATTAGAGTCGCTGCGTAAGTGACACTGCAATATAAAACTGGCGCTTTCTAACACTTTGCCGCCCATTATCAAAATTAATAAAACATAATTTCTCATCTAGGTGACGCTTATTAAACAACCTATATATAAACAACCCACAAATACTCCTGCAATCGATATCCAAGATATGGCTCCAATGGTTAAACTTAGATATTAAGAAGAGTAGGTAGAGGGTAAAATATTAAGAATTTCAAGTTTATACTTAGCTTGTAAACACGTGGAGTAATGTTTTCAGCTTAGTGTTTTGTTGAATTTATACATGACTGAATCTTGGGCTATGTTAAAATTCTTTAAATTGGTAATTTGTGTATGTGTGTGTGTGTGTGTAAATAATTAATTTTCATCAATGTGGTCCGACCTTTAGAATGACATGCTGATAGTAAGATCCGTCTATTCAGCTGTCCATTTTTTAAAACGCTGATCGAAAAGAATTATAATGTACAGTTGTTAAGGGTATATACTTACGTGATGCCTTAAGCCGCTCCAATAGCGTTATTCATCCGCCTGCTCCAGTCGAGCTGGCATTTGGCCGACTCCTGCCTGTGAGGATGAGATAGTAAGCTTAGGCCACTCATGTAATCGTACACGATCAGACGCTCTTTCCCTTCCCTAAAATAACCATGAAACTTAATCAGATACTTGTGGTGCACGCGAGCAAGTATCTCGATTTCAACACTAAACTCTTTATCTGCTTCGTCGCTCCACGACTCAAATCTTTTCACCGCTATCTGTAGAAGCAAAGTAGAAATTATTCAGTGATTAATTACAAAAAATACCCCTAGAGGTTTAACTTTATTACCAAAAAATGGTAATAATTTAAGTGTTATTTGTAAATTTGAGAGTTGAGTGGAATTTCTTGCAATTAGAATAAATCTCAGTGGTATTTTTTAATTTTCTTTATTATATAAAAATGAATCAAGAATGTGAAATGAGAGTTAATAGAGCTCAGAGACCACTTATGCTACGCGCGCATGTTTTAATCATTAGAAAAAATAATACAAATGAAAACTAAGTTAAGGTACGTTAAATAGTAGAGGCAAGATAGTTTTATGGCGAATTACAAAACTAATCTCATGTTTAAGCCTAATTACAGAAACCCCCATAGGTTTTGAAACTTATAAAAAGTAAGAAAACTTCAGGTTTGTATCAGTATTAAACTTTGCCAATCAAACTTTGGGGATAGTTTTTGATTTTTTTTTTTTGGGTTTCTTCTATAATCACCGCAAATCTCAGGGGTATTTTTATAATTAGGCTAAACCTCGGGGCTCAGGGTATTTTGTAATCAGAACCAGGAACCATTTAAGCCACAACTGCATATTTCGGTCATTGGAAATCAAAAAAACTGTACAAAAGAAAATTAGTTGATAACTAGAGCACATTATATAATAGAATCAAAACTAACCAAAAGTGGATAAAAAGAAATGAATTTGATTAGGTACAAATTAATCTTATGGTGACTCACAAAAACTACTCCCACGGTCTAACCTAATTACATAACCCCCCAAAGGTTTTTGAAAATTATCAAAAAACTCTTGAGGTTTGATTCAGTATTAAACTTGGCCACCTCATATTTAACACATAATCAAACTCAAGGGTGGTTTTGTAATTTTAAATCTTTTCCGGGAGTTTTTTGTAATTACCCAAACCTCAAGGTGGGTTTTGTATTTAACCCTTAATATTTTTTCTTACTTGTGAACCATCCCAGAGCTGACCCCAATAATAACTACTAACTTCGCCTTCACCTAGTTTGTTATCGTAATTAAAATTAATCGTGGCCGATTACAACTCCTTTATTTAATATATCCTCCATTTCGTATCATTTCTAACATTCACTACAAAAAAACTATTGTTTGCTGACGGGTGAAGCCTGTCAACATTATTGGCATCGGTAAATTTGTTGCTGACAGGATTAACCTACCCGTCAGCAAATGCTAACGGTATGCTGATGGTGAGTCCCGTCAGCAACGCCCCTGGCCATAATCTGATACCCGTCAGCATATATTGACGGATAGGTTAATCCCGTCAGCATATGCTGACGGACATTACCCGTCAGCAGACTTAAATAATGCTGACGGGTATTGGCCGTCAGCATTTGCTGATAGGTTATACCCATCAACATTTTTTAAATGATGTTGACGGGTCCCGCCCCGTAAGCATTTTTAAATAATTTTATTTTCAAATTTTAATTTATTATCATTTTATTTGATATTTTTACCTGTATTTATTTCACAAATCATTAATCCAATACGAAAAGTAATTTGCATTTCTCAAAAAAAATATAAAATTAAAAATATAATATAATTAATTAAAAGTTATATTGTATAATGTATAAAGTTTAAATAAAGTAACAAACATAAGTATTATTTGTTCCTAAATCAACTACACCGCATCATCATCATCAGCTGGAGCATTAGAGGACGACCGTCAACGTCGTGCTGCCATAGCTGCAGCGACTTCCTGTATCACCTAGTCAAGGAGAGCTGCCTCCATCTGGAGCTGCTGATGTGCATGCTCCTCACGTATGTCCTGGAGCTGCTCCTAATGTGCACGCTCGCTCGCCTAGAGCTGACTCTCAACGTGGCTCTTAAAACCTCCACCTGTGTCTGGAGCTCTGAGGCACGGCTATCTGGAACAGAGAAGGTACCGCCTCTGTAACTATTCGAAACCAGAAGAGTTCCTAAACATCCCGTGCCAAACTGGCGACCCTTCTTTACCCAGACGGTCTGTATATAGACTGTATTCTCATCAACGGTGGCAGTTCCCTACCTAGATCCTCATGCTATATATAATATTTAATTTATTTTTTAATTTATCACTAATTATGAACTAATTAATTACGTATGAGCTAAATCTACAAACATATTTTAATTTTACGTACGAGCTAACGTGCATGACCAATTGCTGTCCGAGACCCTCTTCTGTGCTTAGTTATCCCACTACCAGGTACAGCGGGCTCGCTCATCCTGTTCCTGCTCGCCTACTGCTTCTTGTTCTTTGGCTTCTCAAACTTCACCACCCATCTCCTCCATATTTCCTCGCCCACGCACGCGGGCACTCTCCCCTCCGTTCTTTACTTCGTCTTCCACTCATTGAGACGGCTGCGCCACTAGTGGGCCATAGACTTTAGAAGTTACGTCGTACAACCTCCTCAAAATATACACTCGGGTCCCAATAATAGTGCCTCTGCAAAACAAAACAAAATAATTTGATTTTATTATATATAATAACTTTCGAAAATAATATTTTTTAATTACAAAAAACTCAAGCCACCACAACTGAAGATGAGAATCGGGAATATGCTCGTACTTCAACCCATCGAGGTGTACACGAGCCTCGTGAAGCAGCTGAAGTATCGTCAGTAACTCAGTCGAGTCACTGCGTATCTTGGTAAAATATAGAGTTTATTAGAACAATATATTGAAATAAAGAATTTATTACTTACAAAAATTAAATTAAAGTTACTTACCTCAGGGGCACGACATAGACCTCAACCATGCCAGGACGTGGTGGCATAAGGCCTCTTGATGTATTAGCATCGGACGGGTTGGCTGGAACGATCGGCAGATTCCCTGCCGATAAGTCAACCATATCATCATCTTCATCATCTATGAGACGATAATGATGAACCAAGATAAGCACGGGCCGAAGATGGGCCTTGAGAAGAACTCCAACAACCTCTACCTTTCATCTAAAAAAATATAAAATTTAAGGTTTAAAATTGAAAAAAGTCAAAGAGCATTAAATAGGAAGAAGTCAAATTTATTAAAGAGGTAAGTCTCATACATCTTTCAAAGACCAAATATTTGTTTAGACAAAAGGACTAAAAATCTTGAAGATGAATGCTTCAATGGAGTTTTTGCCTAAAGAAGAATAACTAACTAGAATATGGAAATGAGAAATTGAAATACAATGAGAAACAACACAAATTACAACATAACAATCAACACACAACAATAACAATTAACCAAGAACAACACAATAGAGAATAGAAAGATTAGTGCCAAGTTTGTATTCCAAACAAGAGCTTCAAGTTTAGCTTACAATCTTCAAAGACAAGGAAAACTTCACAAAAACAACTTCTACAATTGAAGGAGATGTCACCTTCTCCAACAACTCAACAAGAGAAATTAACACTAACTAACTAACTAAACTAAATTACTCTAAAAATTATAATTAGGGTTTTAAACTGCAATGGAATAGTAAAAGTTTGGAGGAGGTTGAACAAGTTCAAAATCAGCCAAGGAAGGGATAAGGTTGGTGGAGAAAAGATTGATATATATATATATATATATAGTCGCAGGTTCAAAATCGTTAAAATAGGCCAGAAATCCAAAAAATTCCTGCGAGTCAGTCGATCGGCAGAGTTTCAGTCGATTGACTACTTGTCGATCGGTTGGATTCAGTCGATCGGTTGAAGGGCAGTCGATCGACTGCCTTGCTGTTCAAGCTTCCCAGCCTCTCTTGAGAAGTCGATTTGGTCAGTCGATCGACTGGGAGGGCTGCTCCCAGCTCGATTTTCTTGTTTTTCGCTCCAGACGTTCGCCGGTTGTCTTTCCTTATTTTCGCTATGTTCCATTACTTGTCTTCGTGTGTCCATTCCATAGCGAGTCGAATAGAATGCACTAAGCGTGCGCGGGTCCCTCTTGGTCATTCTACGGCCAAAAATATAAAACAAGTGAAAATCTACGAAAATATAATAAAAACTGCGCAAACGTTACAAAAATCTAAAACTAACAAAATAGGCCTAATCGACTCCTAATACTCATAAATGCAAACAACAACATGCAAATAGGACACAAAAGGGTAACAAAAACACGTTCAAAAACGTGCAAATCATGTATAAATATAGGATGGTAGCTTCAAGTATTCTTCGTGCCTGTGTTCTTATGTCCGTACATCGTTCTTCCTTTTTCTTCTCGTTCTTACTGCGATCAAGTCCTCTTTTAACAAGACTACGTATTGTTTTAAATAGACAAGAATCCTAATAGGGGCAGTTCCCATATGATCCAATAGATAAATGTTTTATCCCAAATACTCTAATGAAAATATTAACTTCCCATATAGTCAATTATCTTCCCATTTAATCTAAACTACTACATAACAATACTACTTTACCCTTATTAATGATTTTCTTTGTTTTTTTCCTTTCAAAATTTTTTTCTCTATTCAACATTTAATATAACCAAAACTCATACTATTACATGACATTTTCATATCATTGTCACCAACCAGTAACGACGAATTTCATACTACACTGTGCATTTTCATACTACAGTCGGAATTCCATACTACTAATTTTTATAATCTTAATCATTATAGGAAAAATATCACAATACGCCGTGATATTTCATACTATATTATGTAATTATTTTATGAAATATGTCACACTAAAATACAAYATTATTTTTCACAATTTTATATTTTTAAATTTCAATTCACGCTATATATGAAATTCAAACTGGTATTGTGAATTTCATACTAAAATTTCACAAAATCCATAAAATTTATTACTATTATATTTTAAATTCATCCTACTATTATTAAATTACATACTATTATATTTTAAAATTCGTACTACCATTATCAAATTCATAACTCTACTAAAATTAAAAAAATTAATAAAAGTACTATAACATTTTAAAATTAATAATACTATTATCAAATTACATACTAACCCTAACAGATTACAAACTACATTATGCAATTTTTTTTCAAAATTTTAGATTAGACGTCAAGTTTTATATTAAATTGCACGAGATAATTTCATACTACACAATATTTTCAAAACAAAAATACATACTGCAACGAGCATAATCTCATACTACTCATTACACATGAAGCAAAAAATTCCATACACCATTATTATTATTATTATTATTATTATTATTATTATTATTATTATTATTATTATTATTACTATTATTATTATTATTACTATTATTATTATTATTATTATTATTAGTTTTTTAGGTGTAGGGGTAGTTTTGATAATTTAAGTGGTAATTTTGATTAAATGGGATAGATTTGACTAAATGGGATAAAAAAAATTCATTAGAGTATTTGGCAATTAATGGTAATGGGAGTGTAGTAAATGAGAATTTTCCCATCTTAATATTAGTAAACAAGTAAACTAATTTTAAACTCAATTTAGAAAAATAAATAAAATCCTAAATACAATATAGGAAACAAATCTAGCGTCCTAATATATTTTGAGCCCAAGAAAGGGAAATAATTTCAAAAGAAAAAATACGGAATAATTTTCAAGAATAAAATTCTCAATATTACTAGTTCTTTTAATCATTACGTTGATTACATATATCGACCTTACTTGCTTGAAAGTTGTGCTGTTGCGACGCAATCATACAAAAGGCACTTTAGTGACACATCAAGATTGAAAAGAAAATTCAAATTATACTAAAATGGAAACGATTACAACATTAGAGCAAATTACAATGAGTTTTAATTGAAAGAGGGTTGTTCCAACTTCTTTTTCTTGACAATTGTTCAATATCTTGTACCTCTTATAATAGACTTAAGAAAAAAAAAGACAAAGATTCATCACTAATCACTTTGTATATTTTTCACACATCATTTGTATATCCATTCAGATACATGATGTATCACCCAAATCTATGATATAACAACATTGTCTATGTTATAAAAGAACTGTTGTTCTTTCCATTAAATCGTCAATTGCTTTTCTAGTCGTCACTCGCCTTAATCATATATACCAGTTTAATCCATTAGAAGAACAGTCATAACTAACCACTCTAATATTTATAATCAGGCAATTTCCTCTATCCATTGAATATAGTGATTGATATAATCCAGGTGAGCGAGATATAATTTGCCAAATATTTGGGGTGCATTTTGAATCGAACTTTTTCGCTTTAAAATAAAAAGCTCGTCCGCAAGAGAACGGAGCTATTGTAGGCGATAAGCTGACTCGAGTCGAATCACAAGGAAGACTAATCGGAAACTATTTCGGTGTTCGACTTCATGTACGTAGAAATGAAAATAAAAACTAAACTAAACTAAACACTCGATCAAATTGAGTTTGAGGTTTTCTAACATCTACGAGCAATAAAATTGAAAGCTTTTAAAACGATAAAGAAAACGAGGGTCTAGTGTGCCGGAATCGTCTCCACAATCGGGGTTGTCAATCCCGATGTTTCTAAATAACCCAAAGCACACCAAACCGATAAATTTAGCCAAATAGCATAAACATAATCAGAAATGTAATCTCATCAAGTATTTGCACCAAAGCATGAACATAAGTATAAATTCAGAACGAGAAGAACCGTAAAAAGATTACACTAAATTATGCTATCAAAGTTCAACATTAACATTCAAAGGAAAACCAAAGCTACACTATAAAAACTATTAAATAAAGTACAGAAAAACTTATTATCTAAGGAAGCATCAGCCATCAAACGATCTTCAGCGGCGAGAAACGGCTTTGAACGACGGACGGCATAGAAACGACGAAACTACGAACTATCTAACTCTAATTTTGCGTGAATTGAAATGGTGGCATGAACCGAGGGTCTTCTGTATTATTCTGACCTTTCCCCTCGTCCCAGCACTCTGAAAATGAAGAAAACCACCGGCTTTTTATAGATTTTCGAAAATAACCGCTCAAACTGCCGGAGCGCGCGGTGCGTCGACGGTGCGTCGATCGACGCGAGCCAGGCTGCACACGTCGACCAGGCAGTGCGTCGATCGACGGAGCTAGGATCGACGCAACAGAAAATTTGCGTCGACAGTGCGTCGGTCGACGCGGGCCAGGCTGCACGCGTCGACAGGCAGCGCGTCGATCGACAGAGCTAGGATCGACGCAACAGAAAAATTTGCGTCGACGGTGCGTCAGTCGACGCGAGCCAGGCTGCCGGCAGCTAGTGTCAGCATGACTCGGACACTGGTAACCCAGTGTCAGACGGACCAGTTCAGCACAGAATTGCTTATCCAAATCTTCGTCTTCTCGAGCTATAACACCAAAATAAAACAAAATTAGATTATTTCATATAAAATAAAGTAAAAACACATTAAACACCAAACGAGACGAAAAACATCAAAAGGAAGAAAAACGATAAAAAGATAAACCTAAAACACGTAAAAGCACACAACACACGATGCAAAAATACACGAAAACCACATACAAATATGTACAAATCAATTCCCCCACACTTAGCTTTTTGCTTGTCCTCAAGCAAAATCTAATCTAGACGTAGACAAGGAAAAGCTAATTACCCAATGACTTAATTACTAATGCATCCATATGATTCAAGAAGTTAATGCATTAGATCGACTAAAAACTAAACTAAAAGGAGGACACGATAACGTTGAGATAAGAGATTTAGACTAGCTTCCGAACACCTAAAAGTAACGAGTTGACCTCCATGTACGTCGCCCATCCATGCCTCGGCCAAAGTCTATCCCTGCTCAAACCGCCAAATCGTCACCCGACTAGCCCAGTCATCTATACACCTCTTTAACAAAACAATCTAAGATAAAAATAAAAATAAGAACTCAACTTGTACAAGGTTTTCTCTTCTTGTACTTATTCTTTCTTTTTCTTTTTTCTTTTTTTTTTCTTTTTTTTAATAATATATATATATTTTTWAGTACCTAAAGAGATAAGGTACTAAACGAACATAATTTACATAATTCAAAAATGAGAGTTCATTGACTCCAATCTTATGTTACTAAGTGCAACTGATAATATTTTTCAACTTTGCACGTGGAGTTTTAACCTCTCCAAAATAAAAACAAAAAAATAATACATAAAATTCTATAGAGGGTATCGGAAAACAGGGCTAGTAGAGAGTATTCGACTCTTAAGAACGAAACATGAATAGAACAAGAGACAAGACACTTCATAGATTATTTACACTTCATTCCCCATAATTACACTATTGTTCGAACGGAAGTCTAAATATCCTAACCAAAGAATCTAACCACGTCACTTCGTCAAGGTTCCAGTCAATATCAACACACACAACTCAAATCAACCACAAGCAAGCATACAAAAATTTACTAACCAACCAAGGACAAACCCCCCTACACTTAAACCATACAATGTCCACATTGTATAAAATGAAAAATTAAGCTAAGTATGGTAAAAGATAAGAGAAGGAGAGATACGTCCCTGAAGTCGCGCTCGTGATGATGAGTTGAGCATCCAAGACCATCCAACGGGCTTCAAAGTCGAGGGGAACCTGAAACGAAAAGAAACAAAAACACACAAAAGCAAATAAAGTTAAAAGACTTGGGTTGCCTCCCAAGAAGTTCTTAATTTAACGTCTCTAGCTTGACGAAGTCCACGGTCGATGTCATCCCGGGTCTAAAAATAGATGACGGTCGTGCCACGCCTTGGTATTCTCTAAAAGCAAGAATTGGCAATGATAATCACCAAGGCGAGCATAAAAAGCACAACCCGAGATATAGAACACTCCAACTAGCTTCGGAGGTCGGAACCGCGAGTAATCGATCACCTCGAATATATCAAAAAATAATGGGCACACGAGGTGATCCTCGATCAAATATACGCATTGGATGTGGGTGGAGTGTAAACGTCGTAGCTCGAAGAATGGAAATCTTGAAATGTAGGAGCATACGAGTTCGCGTTCGGATAAGGCGGGACAAATGAGCATAAGAATCTTCAAGAACCGGATCATAATACCCACGAGACGGTGCATAAGAATCCATGCTCGGATTACAGCAATATGAAGGACATGGGCCGGGATAGTCAAAACCATGGGCCCATTCTCGACCGCTCGGAGCATACAGGTCATAATGTGGCGGAGGAACTTGATAATCGAAAGTTGGAGCGCAAATGTCATCATATGGCGAACTAACTTGATATTCCGCCATCTTTAATCAAAAAATCTCAAATCGTCGAAGAATCGGCTACAAGCACAATACTCAACAAACGAGATTAAGCGTACCAAAAAGAACAAAAAGAACAAAAATAAAAATCAACAACAAACACTAACACAAATAAACAAATAAAAGCAAACACCAAAAATCGTAGCCTTTAGCCTTCCCCGGCAACGGCGCCAAATTTTGAATCGAACTTTTTCG
>BMAC01000012.1:2054838-2103924 GCA_014905375.1 Phtheirospermum japonicum
CTTTAAAATAAAAAGCTCGTCCGCAAGAGAACGGAGCTATTGTAGGCGATAAGCTGACTCGAGTCGAATCACAAGGAAGACTAATCGGAAACTATCTCGGTGTTCGATTTTATGTACGTAGAAACAAAAATAAAACTAAACTAAACTAAACACTCGATCAAATTGAGTTTGAGGTTTTCTAACATCTATGAGTAATAAAATTGAAAGCTTTTAAAACGATAAAGAAAACAAAGGTCTAGTGTGCCGGAATCGTCTCCACAATCGGGGTTGTCAATCCCGATGTTTCTATACAACCCAAAGCACACCAAACCGATAAATTTAGCCAACTAGCATTAACATAATCAGAAATATAATCTCATCAAGCATTTGCACCAAAGCATGAACATAAGCATAAATTCAGAACGAGAAGAACCGTAAAAAGATTACCCTAAATTATGCTATCAAAGTTCAACATTAACATTCAAAGGAAAACCAAAGCTACACTATAAAAACTATTAAATAAAGTGCAGAAAAACTTATTATCTAAGGAAGCATCAGCCATCAAACGATCTTCAGCGGCGAGAAACGGATTTGAACGACGGACAGCATAGAAACGACGAAACTACGAACTATCTAACTCTAGTTTTGCGTGAATTGAAATGGTGGCTTGAACCGAGGGTCTTCTGTATTATTCTGACCTTTCTCCCTCGTCCCAGCACTCCAAAAACGAAGAAACCACCGGCTTTATAATAGAATTTCGAAAATAACCGCTCAAACTGCCTGAGCGTCGATGGTGCGTCGATCGACGCGAGCCAGGATGCACACGTCGACCAGGCAGTGCGGCAATCGACAGAGCTAAGATCGATGCAACAGAACATTTGCGTCGACGGTGCGTCAGTCGACGCGAGCCAGGCTGCGGCAGCTAGTGTCAGCATGACTCGGACACTGGGTAACCTAGTGTCTGACTGGTACCCAGTGTCAGCACAGCACATTGCTTATCCAATCTTCGTCTTCTCGAGCTATAACACCAAAATAAAACAAAATTAGATTATTTCATATAAAATAAAGTAAAAACACATTAAACACCAAACGAGACGAAAAATATCAAAAGGAAGAAAAACGATAAAAAGATAAACCTAAAACACGTAAAAGCACACAACACACGATGCAAAAATACACGAAAATCACATACAAATATGTACAAATCCCATTTATTACAATTTCCTACCTATTTTGTTAGGAAACTGTTCCATTGTGTTGGGGACAGAGTTAACCAAATGGCCCTTATAATCCTTTATCCGTCAACTCCCTCAACAAAGTTATAAAAATCTTCAAGATGAATGCTTCAATGGAGTTTTTGCCTAAAGAAAAATAACAAGCTAGAATATGGAAATGAGAAATTGAAATACAATGAGAAACAACACAAATTACAACATAACAATCAACACACAACAATAACAATTAATCAAGAACAACACAATAGAGAATAGAAAGATTAGTACCAAGTTTGTATTACAAACAAAAGCATCAAGTTTAGCTTACAATCTTCAAAGACAAGGAAAACTTCACCAAAACAACTTCTACAATTGAAGGAGATGTCACCTTCTCTAACAACTCAACAAGAGAAATTAACACTAACTAACTAACTAAACTAAATTACTCTAAAAATTATAATTGGGGTTTTAAACTGCAATGGAATAGTAAAAGCTTTGAGGAGGTTGAACAAGTTCAAATTCAGCCAAGGAAGAGATAAGGTTGGTAGAGAAAAGACTGGGATATATATATATATATATATATATATATATATATATATAGTCGCAGGGGCAAAGTCATTAAAATAGGCCAGAAATCCCAAAATTCCCTACGAGTCAGTCGATCGGAAGAGTTTCAGTCGATTGACTACCTGTCGATCGGTTGAAGGGCAGTCGATCGACTGCCTTGCTGTTCAAGCTTCCCAGCCTCTCTTGAGAAGTCGATTTGGGCAGTCGATCGACTGGAGGGCTGCTCCCGACTCGATTTTCTTGTTTTTCGCTCCAGACGTCCGCCGGTTGTCGTTCCTTGTTTGCGCTATGTTCCATTACTTGTCTTCGTGTGTCCATTCCATAGCGAGTCGAATAGAATGCACTAAGCGTGCGCGGGTCCCTCTTAGTTATTCTACGGCCAAAAATATAAAATAAGTGAAAACCTACGAAAATGTAATAAAAAATGCGCAAACGTTACAAAAACCTAAAACTAACAAAATAGGCCTAATCGACTCCTAATACCCATAAATGCAAGCAACAACATGCAAACACGACACAAAAGGGTAACAAAAACACGTTCAAAAACGTGCAAATCATGTATGAATATAGGATGGTGGCTTCAAGTATTTTTCGTGCCTGTGTTCTTCTGTCCGTACGTCGTTCTTCCTTTTTCTTCTCGTTCTTACTGCGATCAAGTCCTCTTTTAACAAGACTACGTATTGTTTTAAATAGACAAGAATCCTAATATTAGTAAACAAGTAAACTAATTCTAAACTCAATTTAGAAAAATAAGTAAAATCTTAAATACAATCTAGGAAATAAATCTAGCGTCCTAATATATTTTGAGCCCAAAAAAGGTAAATAACTTCAAAAGAAAAAATAAGAAATAATTTTCAAGAATAAAATTCTCAATATTACTAGTTCTTTTAATCATTACGTTGAGTTGTAAATTAATATATTTTCAGTCTAAACCATCATTCTACGAGTTATTTATAACTTACAGACAAGTTTATTTATGTCGTTCTTTGTATTTTTCATTGCGTATTAAATTGAATGTTAGTACTGGTGTTACAGACATCTTAATTAACATTCGGTGTTTGTCTTACAGAATTTTCAAGTAACTTTGAATTATTTGTGGCCTACAAAATAATCAATATCTTCAAGTGTCAAGTTTATCCAAAATTAATTACTTTAGTATAAGGGCGCTTACATAGAAACTAAATAACATATAAATACCAATTATAACCCGTCTACGTGGCAATTTATACCATACACCCAGTTTTTAGATTCATTATCAACAACTTCTATATTTATCACTCACCATCCTCGCATATTCATCGCATTACTCATGTTTATTAATTACTATACGATGAACATATAATATACGATGAACATATAAGAGGGAAATATAAATTTATGATTACAAATTCATCATCCACTGTTTACATAATCATTAAACATCTCTTGCAAATTCATCACCTGTCACAGAACGCTTGTAGTGTAAGTGATAGCTAGCGCACCGTGCGGCTAGTAGTCGACTGCATTGACTACATATGTCGACCTTACTTGCTTGAAAGTTGTGCTGTTGCGACGCAATCATACAAAAGGCACTTTAGTTCCACATCAAGATTGAAAAGAAAATTCAAATTATACTAAAATGGAAACGATTACAACATTAGAGCAAATTACAACGAGTTTTAATTGAAAGAGGGCTGTTCCAACTTCTTTTTCTTGACAATTGTTCAATATCTTGTACCTCCTATAATAAACTTAAGAAAAAAAAAGACAAAGATTCATCACTAATCACTTTGTATATTCTTCACACATCATTTGTATATCCATTCAGATACATGATGTATCACCCAAATCTATGATATAACAACATTGTCTATGTTATAAAAGAACTGTTGTTCTTTCCCATGAACTCGTCAATTGCTTTTATAGTCGTCACTCGCCTTAATCATAAATACCAGTTCAATCCATTAGAAGAACAGTCATAACTAATCACTCTAATATTTATAATCAGGCAATTTCCTCTATCCATTGAATATAGTGATTGATATAGTCCAGTTGAGCGAGATACAATTTGCCAAATATTTGGGGTGCATTTATTACAATTTTCTACCTATTTTGTTAGGAAACTGTTCCATTGTGTTGGGGACAGAGTTAACCAAATGGCCCTTATAATCCTTTATCCGTCAACTCTCTCAACAAAGTTATAAAAGAAAACAAGAAGAACAATGTATATGCATTTTTATAGGACCCCAATGTTTGTTGAGAAAGCATCTTTTCCGGTAACGGCCGCGGTGGTGGTGGTGTCGTTGCTGTTAAACACTGCAGTGGCCAGGTGCTCCAATGGAACATGCAGGGTACTTCGTAAATTTTAACTCTCTTCACATAAATTTTATTGGATTTTATAGTAATTATTTCTTTAAAAAAAATCTTCCCTTTTTTATAGTTAAAAAAAATATTTAAGAAAAAAAATCAAAATCGTCTCTATTTGGAGATATTGCAGCTGATGGATGATTGCTCAACGGACAAAGATTGTGGTGCTGGACTATATTGTTTTACTTGTGAAAAAGGGTTTCCTGGCTCAAGATGTGTGAGATCAAAGGCTACTAATCAATTCAACATAGTGGTCTAATTTCTTTCTTTTTAATTAGTTTACACAATAAGCGTCAATATGCCTGTCCATAAATGTTATGACTTGTAATTTTCCTATGTTATTATATTTCATAAAAATATATTATTGTTTTTTATCTTATGTGGGTTTTTAAGTACTAATTTTAACATTAATATATACTTCATCTGTTGACAGAACAATTCTCTACCATTCAATAAATACGCATTTTTGACGACTCACAACGCTTTCGCAATAGCTGGGGTGCCATATCGCACCGGAGTTCCAAGAATCACTGTCACAAATCAAGAAGACACAATTACTCAGCAGCTAAACGTATACCCTCTCACCAAATTAAATAATTAATCCATGATTTATTAATCTATTAATTAATCACTTAATTCAACTCTGTATTGTTTACATAATAGAATGGTGTTCGTGCATTGATGCTTGATACCTATGATTTTAAAGGAGATATATGGTTGTGTCATTCTTTTGGACGCAAATGCCACGACTATACCGCTTTTGTAAGTTTTAACTTTTTAAGATAGCACTAATTTTTTTCTCTTTAAAAAAATAAATACAATAATGGTTAATTACAAAATAAAAAATAAAAAAAATCTCTCGAAATCGCAAACTGTGTATTGGTATTGGTATTTATGTTACAAATATCCCTCCTAAAGTAAATTGCTAAATAGAAACTATTGGAGTAACTAATTAAGTTTGTGGGAATTAGTTAAATAGCATCTCCAATAAAATTATGTTAAAATTGAAAAAATTGACATATGACATAAAAATAAGTATGTGCCACATTAATGCTTGACATTGTCAAGAATAATATCAAATTCTAGACATTACTCTTGACAATGTCTACAATTAATTTTAAATATATCATTCAATCATGTTATTTCAATCTCTTTATTTTTTCTAAAAATAAAAATATAACTTATCATATATTTAACATCAACATTGATCCATTTAAGACTTTTTAGAACTAGAAGCTTCTGTAGGGTTGTGTGGTTATATATATCTGGCCGAGAAATAAAAATTTTCCTGGATTTCCACTTTTCTGAAATTTTGATTTCCCTCATCCATTGTAATTAGTGAGTCAATTTAATAAATCATAAAATATTTTTCTAATCAAAGTTTAGAATTAATAGTTTTAGCATGGTATCGACCATAGTTCTCATCTAGTGTCACTAAATTTTTTTCGGTGACTGGAGTCTTCAAATCTCGGCGCTTGTCTATAACTGCTTCTAGCTATGGCACGCCAACAAAGCTCAATCCGATCTCTATTCGCCTGGATCGGAACAATGATCAGTTTTTGCGTACGCAGGTTACTACTATAGTTCGTGCGTACGGCTTTAAGGATTTCTTTCTAGGAACCACGCCTCCGTCGCAATTTATTCATTCTTCTACTTCGTCTTCTCCAGCGAGTCCAAATTCGGAGTTTCTCAATTGGATCCGTAAGGATCGGCTCCATATGTACCTCCTCAGTTCAGATCAGGTCTAAACTGTAAAAACTGTTCATGTTACATTCCAAATCTCGTAAACTATATTTTCAGTATCAATTACACAACACGAAGAAAGGTGATATGTCAATTGAGCAATATGTGTTGAAGATGGGCACAATAACAGATAACCTTGTGGCTGCTGGGGATTTTTTTTTTCTTCTGATAATGACATAATTGACTATATTCTGGGAGGTCTTGGCTCAGAGTATCATTTGATTGTGGTAAATCTCTCTACTCGAGTTGATACTCTCACTCTGCATGATGTTCAATTTTCTCTACAAACACATGAACTGAGATTGCTTCAGTTTGCTTCATCCTCTATCATAAACAATGATTCTGCTAATAACAAAAATGGTGGCAATAGTAATTTCTCTCATAATCTCAACTACTATGTACGTGGAAGTGGATCTAATTCTTCTAGAGGTTCACAATTCAGAACTATATTATATCCGACCCTAATCCAGGCACTCAGTCCACCTCTAGTGTCTCTTCTGGTTCACAGAGCAATGATCCTCAATATGGTAGCTATGTTTCTTTACATACTGGACTAGACACTCAATGGTATGTTGATAGTGGTGCAACAAGTCATGTCACTGTTGACCTAAACAACTTGACTGTTCATGATGCCTACATTGGTCCTAACAAACTCACAGTAGGTAATGGTTCTCAGCTATCTATCTCTCGTGTTGGTAGTTCAGTTTTCCCTCTGCCCCATTCACAATCACCTCTTATTCTCAACTATATCCCGTGTGTACCTAATATTACTAAAAACCTAAACAGCAAATCTAAAATCATAAAGGACACTACAAAAAAATCCGGCAATGCTGACGGCCAAATCCGTCAGGATTCCGTCAGTATATGAAATACTGACGGCCTCCTGACGGATAATGACCGCCGGCATTTTTGTGGTCAGGATTCCAGTATCCTGACGGCCTTAACGTAACCGTCAGAAATACTGACGGCTTGCTGACGGGCAATGCCCGCCAGCAATTCCTTCCCGTCAGTATTTTTTTTTTTTTTTTAATTTTATAAATGCTGACGGGCTGGCCCGTCAGTATTGCTGGCGGGCCAAGCCCGTCAGCATTTTTAAAATATTATAATTTTTTTTTTAATTTTATAAATGCTGACGGGCTGGCCCGTCAACATTTTTAAAATATTATTAAAAAAAAACTGTTCGAACCCCAGACCTCTTGCAAATAGAGGAGTGGTGTTACCGTCTCGCCAAGTCAATTACTTGTTAGAAATTATATAAATTTAATATATATTAGATATATAAATTAAGTTATAAATTATAATTATAATTAATTAAATTATATTTATAAATGTTGATTATATTTATGAATAATATTATATAAATGCATAATATTATTATAAATATATTTATAAATAACTATATATATATATATATATATAATATATATATATATATATATATATATATATATATATATTATAATTATTTATAAATAATTATAAATATATATATTATATATAATTATTTATAAATAATTATAAATATATATTATTTGAAATATATTTATTATATATTGTATATAAATAATAATATATTATTATTATAAATATATAATATTATTTATAAATATATAATTATTATATTATATTTATAAATATTGATTATATTTATGAATAATAATATATAAATGCATAATATTATTATAATATATATATATATATATATATATATATATATATATATATATATAATATATATTATAAATAATTATAATATATATATATTATAAATATAATTATTTATAAATAATTATAAATATATATTATTTGAAATATATTTATTATATATTGTATATAAATAATAATATATTATTATTATAAATATATAATATTATTTATAAATATATAATTATTATATTATATTTATAAATGTATAATTTATATTATATTATATTTATAAATAATTAATTAAATTATAAATATATAATATTATTTTATATGTATTATAATTATAATATTATAAATTATATTTTAAATAAATTGCTGACGGCTTGCCCGTCAGCATTATTTTTTTATTTTTATTTAATAATTCTGACGGATATATGCCGTCAGCGTATATATATATATATATATATATATATAATATATATATATATTTTAATTAAAAATTATATGCTGACGGGCAAGGCCGTCAGCATATATTATTTTTATTTTTTTTTTAATTAAAAATTATTTCCTGGCGGGTTAGCCCGTCAGGATAATTACGCGGGATAGATTCCCGCTCGATTCCTGAGGGGATGCTGGCGGGGATAGTTGCTGACGGCCATGGCCGTCAGAAAATCCGCCAGCAACGTTTTCCGCCAGGAAATCCGCCAGGATTTCTGACAGCTTTTTGGCCGTCAGGAAACCCGCCAGCATAGCCGGGTTTTTTTGTAGTGGGATAATCATGTGAATGTTGAGTTTCACCCTCTATTGTGTCTTGGTAAAGGATACAATAACTCATCAAGTCTAGCTGAAAGGCAATCTTAAACATGGTCATTATCAACTGGATCTACATCAACTATCTCCATCATCATCCAGACATATCTCTCCCTCATTATAAGCACTTCATTCTGTCTCCAGCTCCTCATCTGCTTTTTTGGTTTGCTACAGTACAAATGTGAATCTATGGCACCAAAGATTAGGCCACTCTTGTAATCAAACACTTTCCAATTTACTAAAACATTCTAATGTTCCTGTTTTTTGTTAAAATCTTGCATTTCTATGATTCTTGTAAGATAGGAAAGATGCATTGTAAGATTTCCCTTCTACAATAAATAAAGCTACCTCTCCATTTGATATTGTGTACTATGGATTATGGGGTCCAGCTGCTATCTCTTCTCCAGAAGGATAGAAGTATTACATTCAATTTCTTGATGAATTTACCAGATACTCATGGATATATCCACTTCATCAAGAATCTAAAGCTCTTGCAACACTTAAGTACTTTACAAACTTGTTATTGTTCATTTTAACTCCTCCATAAAACCTTTGAATTTTAAATGGGAGGGGAATACAAACCTATCACCAATTATCTTTATAATCTAGGGGTTTTAGTAAGACATTCCTGCCCTCACACTCATCAACAAGATGCGATGCCTGAAAGAAAACACCAACATATAATTGAGATGGGCCTAACAATTGGTTTACCTCTAAGATTCTGATGGGATGCTTTTGTCAGATCTTTTGACATCATAATAGAGTTCCAACTCATGTCCTGCGTAACTCTTCTCCTCACTCCATATTCTATGGTTCAAATCCTGATCATTCTCTTCTAAAAATGTGTTTGGATGTTCCTTCTTTCCTTTCTTGAGACCATACACTCAACATAAATTTGAGTTTAGGTCATAAAATGCATTTTCATTTGTTAGGACCGTGTTCATAAAGGATACATGTACCTTCATCCATTTGGGAGAATTTACACTGCCAGATCAGTTATTTTTCATGAACTAAATTCCCTTACTCCGAGTTTTCTCCTATTATTACATCATTCTCATCCTTGCCTTCTGTTGTCCATGTACCTTCTACCACTTTGCTACCTCCATGTCCACCAACTCCCAATCCTCTTCTCCTTCTAGTCCACCGATACATACATCTCCTACTTCTCTCCCCTCCAGCTCCAGCTCCCATTCCAACTCATGCAAATACTCACTCTATGACCATTAGAGCCAAACATGGTATTTATAAACCAGAAGTATACACAGTGTCCTCTACTCGAATTGAACCATTGTCTACTGTTGAGGCACTGTCTAGCCCTCGGTGAAGAGAGGCAATGAACACTGAGTTTCAGGTTTTGCAACAAAATAACACCTGGTTGTTGGTTCCTTAATCTCCTAACTTCCAAGTCCTCGATCATAAATGGGTCTTCAAAGTAAAATTGTTTCCAAATGGATGTGTAGAGAAGTTAAAAGAAAGACTAGTGGCCAAAGGATTTCAGCAAACTCCTGGTTTGATTACTTTGAAATATTCAGCCCAGTGGTGAAACCAATTACAATAAGACTCATGTTCTCTTTAGCAGTCTCAGAGGGATGAAGAGTGGAACAAGTTGATATCAACAATGCTTTCCTCAATGGTTATCTTCAAGAAATAGTGTATATGACTCAGCCTCCGGGATTTGTGGATCCATCCAGACCTCATCATATATGTAAATTGACCAAGGCTCTGTATGGCCTAAAATAAGCACCATGATCATGGCCAGACAAACTCAATAATTTTCTCATCACATTGGGTTTTCAAGTATCCATGTCAGACACATCCTTATTCTATAAGAAATCTACTGGGAAGTTACTTATCATCTTAATTTATGTAGACGATATCTTAATCACTGGTGATGATCACAAGGAAGTCAGCAATATCATCAGAATTCTGCACTCGCAGTTTGCTCTAAAACACATTGGTGAAGTCAACTATTTTTGGGAATTCAGGTGCATATGCTATTATAAGGGGGAATTGTGCTGAATCAAACAAAATATATTAAGGATCTACTTCACAAAACTCATATGAAAGATTGAAATCCAACTAAAAGTCCATATAATTCAGACCAGAAATTAGCTAAAAAGGATAATGACCTGTTTGAACATCCTACAATATTTATATGTACAGTTAGAGCCTTGCAATATCTCACTCTCATAAGGTCAGGCATCTCTTTCATTGTTAACAGGCACCAATTTTGAAATATTCGAACTCAGAATCATTGGGTAACCTGCAAAAAGGTCTTAAGATATTTGAAAGGCTCTCACACAATCAGACTTCAATTTCATCCATCCTCTTCAAGCTCCTTAGAAGGTGGAAAGTAGCTCGCAGCAGCACTGGGGCAGAATAAAGGTCTTTAGAAAATGCCACTACAAACCTACTGTGGATCAAGTCACTATTCACCGAGTTTGTTCAGAAAAATTCAAACTCCTTCCAGAATATGGTGTGATAATATAGGTGTAATATCTCTTGCATCTAATCCATTTTCCATCTATGAACCAAGCATATGGAGGTTGATGATCATTTTGTTCGAGATCATGTCAGAAAAAAACATGTTGATATACGCTTTCTAATATCTATGGACAACTTGCAGATGTACTCACTAAGCCTATCTCAATTGGTCATTTTCAAATGCTTTGTCGTCAGCTAGGTTTTGGTACTTCGTACCGGAGTGTAACATCAGAGCTGGGTAACCCAAATTCCAGTTGCGAATGAAGCAATGGGAGGACCCCAGCAAAGAGCAAAGTAAGGATAACGAGCGCTCCGCCCGCTTGGCGGGCGGCTGGGGCAGCGGGCAAGTGCTTGGTAGGCCAACAGCCCAGTGAACCGGGCGGGGCACTCGAATGTGTCAACCCCCAGATTAGGTTCTCGGGTGTGTATTAGAGTAAATACTTTCTTTAGCTTAGCTGTTAAGTTGGTGGCAATTAGTTAAGGAACGTTTTATGTGTAATTAGGGTCAACCCCTAGTTTTTAGGGGTTTGTTATTTAGTTAGCAAACAGGTGGAACTAGAAGCTTCTGTAGGGTTGTCTGGTTATATATATCCCCTAATCTCTTTTAATTAGTGAGTTACTTTAATAAATAAGAAAATGTTTTTCTAATCAAAGCTCTAGGTTTAATAGTTTTAGCAAATATCAATGGCGATTATTTGTAATTTTGAAAAATATCTGTGTTTTTAATAAGACCAAATCCTTAAAAAAAAAAGCTTGTTTATTTAGCATTTTAATGTTGCAGGAACCTGCAGTTGAAACATTGAAGGAAATCGAGAAATTTTTGAGAGTAAATCCGTTTGAAATTGTGACTTTAATTTTGCAAGACTATGTTGAGACACCAAAAGGATTGAGCAAAGTTTTTAGATCAGCAGGGCTAATGAATTACTGGTTCCCAATTTCGAAAATGCCTAGGAACGGTCAAGATTGGCCACCAGTCCGTGATATGGTTACCAAAAACCAAAGACTACTCGTTTTCACATCCTTAGAGTCCAAGGAAAAGAGTGAAGGAATTGCTTACCAATGGAATTACATGGTTGAAAACCAATGTAAGTATCACATCCTATAAAATCAAACCATGTATTAATCAGGCATTTCTTTTCTTACTATAATTTAGTATGATTAAAAAAAAAATCAATTATCTTTAGTATTAACAAATGCCCTTGATATTTGTGTTTTGACACAAATTAAAATATCATATGGTGATCAGATGGGTATGATGGAATGATACCAAGAAGTTGTCGTAACCGACAAGAATCGGCACCGCTTGATGACAAGACTAAATCTTTAGTTTTGATTAATTATTTCGGATCCATTCCAAGCAAAAGAAGCGCATGTGTTCACAACTCGAAGGACCTTCTTAATATGTTACAGACCTGTCACCATGCCTCCGGCGAACGATGGCCCAATTTTGTGGCCGTCGATTTCTACAAGGTAAAATCCAAGATTTTGGCATCTTTGTTATTAAGTTTTGTATGGAATATATAAATTGGTTGGTTTTTAGAGGAGCGAGGGAGGAGGAACATTTCAAGCTGTCGACAATTTAAACGGGGAGCTTTTATGCGGGCGCAAGGATGTGCATCAATGTGCCGTAAGTAAATTTAATTTTTTTTCACAGTGACTTGTGAAAATTCTCATTTGGGTTCTCGTAAAATAGCTTAAATTGAAAAAATATCTTCCTCTTACAATAATAATTAGAAGAGTATTTATAACTGCACTAACCCTTAAAATAAGCCTAACGATGCTCTCAATGATTGCACTATTTACGGCTAAAATAAATACAAAATATATTGTAAAATTAGAAGGTCTACGATTTTAAGAATAATTCTCATATTCACGATATTGTTAGTCAATGTTTAACAACATTGATTAGCAACATCGACCAGAGTAGAATATAAAATATGCAGCGGAATAAATCGATAAGAACACGAGATAACAAATTCAGTTCACAAGTAAATACTTGTGAACTTGGGTGTACAAACACGAAAACTATATTACTTTCTTATTCACGTTCAATAAAAAAAATATAAAGTAATATATGAAAACTAAATATCAATAAACTTGATACTAAATACTTGTTGTCGAAATGGCAAGATCTTCTCCGTTGGTCACGCAACTTCAAAGAGCTTGTTAATCACGATTAATGGCTCCAAGTAGTTTTTCGTGTTCTTCTTTCTTACTCGTCGTCTTGCGTCTTGTTTCGTGCGTCCTTCTCACAAGAAATTCGTGCGTAAAATCGATGTGTCCAAACTTTAGGAATCCTTGTATTAAATAGACAAATATAAATTCCTAAACTTGGTAAATACCTAAAACACATCCTAAACACAATTTAGGAAACAAATAAAGTCTTAAACATAAACTAGGAAACACAATATATTCCTAAATCTAGTTTCCTAACTTATTTTGTACCCAAGAAAGGCAAATAACAAAATAGGAATTATTGCCAAGAATTAATTCCTCAACAATCTCCCCATTTTGCCTTTGTGGACAAAACACTACGACGCAAACACAAATGAGAATAAAATACCAACTCCCCCTAAGTTAGAAAACTCCCCTTAAACAAAACACCCAATGTTGTTAAAATTCAAACCAACATTATAAACCAACGTTGTTCAAACACTTTATCAAAACAAACTACCAAGGAACTTATTGACCTCGAACCCTCTTCGAACGACGAGGGGATGTCAAAGTTCCTTCACCACCTTCCTCTTCCTCTTCCTCTTCTTCATCAACATTTTCTTACCCTATGTCCGCGTCAACTTCCTCTCCCCCTTTTTGACCAGAAAGGGAAAGGGCCTCCAAAAGCGAGCCACGAAGCGCCTGTAGCTGAGAAATCTGCAAGTCAATGGAAGCAACATGCACACGCAGGAGCTGCGCAGAAATGCGGACCATGTTGGGATCGTCCCTCCCAACATTGCTATCAACATCAGCCGGAAATGGAGCCTGCCAAGGCAAATAAACCACCCTAGCACCAGTAGTATGTTGGCCTCGGAAAGCAAACCAATCCGCATCACCAGTGAGCACATCATCTGGAAGAAGCATCAGACCTTGGTTCTTCAACAAGCTGAAAATAAGAGAGGGAAAACACAACGAGACGACATACCTTGATGTGGCAAACTTAGTAACAATATCAAAAACATGACGCCCGAAACTAAATTTCAAACCCTTCCCAAGCTTAAACAAAAATTGGGCTTGCGGCCGAGTAACACGCGTAGTGTTTTTGGAAGGGACCCAGTTGCAAAGAGCCACTTTGTGTATAATAGAATAAAGAGACGAGAGCCTAGTGCTCGGCAATTGCTCAAACCAAGAATGCACCATACCACCAGACAAAAAAGATACAACCTCATCCATATCATCCACAGTAGATCCACCCCGAAAAGGTTCAATTCCAAATAACTCATCAATCAAATCAGGGGTGAAAGCAAATACTCTACCACGCACAAAAACTTTTCCATAGTTCACAGAGCTCAAATCAACAATCGAGGGCAGCATGTTCGCATAGAACTCAAGAACTATGTCTCTAACAAATGGTACGGCAGTAGAGACTGTGGAATACATACCGTGAAATTGAAGGTAGGTTATCAGGTTGTGGCGCTTGAACAAATCAACTGTCACTCTCCTCTCAGCAATCATGTGGCGAGTTTGATAAGTATCAAACAACTCAGCAGCTTCAGCAGTTAAAAACTTCTCTGAAAAGGGATCCATGTCCTCAAGCTCGGGTATCGGAGTAGCAGTTCCGAAAGAGGACTGGGAGTGAGCCGATGCATTATAAGAAGGCGGCGAGGGAGCAGGAGTGGTTCTTTGGACAGAAGCAGTGCGGGAGGATGATAGAGACTGCGAGCGACGCGATGTTGGTAAGGGGGTACCAACATGACTGTCAACATCGTCCTTTGCAGCAGCCTTCTTTTTCTTCTTGTCCTTTTTGCACGCAGTAAGAAAATATTTCAGGGGCACATCCAACGAAGAATCAGGGGAATGTTCAAAAAGACCCGTATCAAACTCAGGTGTAGCGGCACGAACTGGAGACGACGGGGGATCAATGGCAGGCGGCTTAGCGGAACTGGTAACTTCGCCGGTGATAAAGTCCAGCACAGTATATGGAGGGGAGGAATACTCAGTCGCAGAGGACTTAGGAGAGAATTTGACCTTTGGCTGACCTGATCTCCTGTCGGCTTTACGCACAAGCTGTTTTCGGCGAGTAAACTTCTTTGCCGGCAAACTCTGGGCAGAAGACGGCGGCGGCACAGACCCCTCGACCGGAGCAGCAGGCACAAAGTCTTCATCATCAGGGTCGGACATCACGGTGATATCCTCCTTGAGGATCATATGTTCGATAGGCACGGTGCGGTGCGGCCCTGCCTTGCTTTTCGGGACAGCGGGCGGCACAACGCCGGGCGGAATGTTGCGCAGGCGCCTAGACCGCTTCAGGGTTGGGTTCCCCACGCGTCCAGAAGTCTCAGCCACAAATGCCAAATTCGGGGGATTATTCACGTCAATTTCGTTCCCGGGCTGTCCAGGGAACACTTGAGCTACTGGCGTGGCGTCGACCGGTGATGGAACTGGCACAGCTGCACGGGAATCAGACGCAGGCGATAGTGGTGGCGATGTTGATAGTGGAGGGTTTGATGAACTACCACCACCAACTTCCTCGCGAATATCAAGGCCACCAACTCGTGGATACGGCAACGGGACCTGTTCGCCGGAGCGGCGAACTTCTTCCGGCAGTTCTGGGACAGACGAGGACGGCGGCAGCATACTGGACATCCTGCAAAATCGCACAGATACACAACCAACAGGAAAATCGAGAGAATTGGAGAGGATTAAGGATTCTGGAGAGTTTTAGTTCGAAAGGGGTTTTGTGAGCAAACGGTAAAAAGAGTTCATCTTTTTATCCCCCAAAAAGTGACCGTTGCACAAGGAGAGAGAAGGTAAAAATAAAAGGAAAATTTCTAAAATTTCTCACTAGTTGATATTAGGAGTAAAACACGATTTTTATTTCCTTTTTATAAAACACCACTCCCCCTCAAAAAAGGCTACATGATCACATTACCAATCCATGATTTCTTTCCACGATTTATCATCCCTTTTTTGTTTTTTTTGTTTTTTAAATAAAATTGCACAACCCGAGCTACAAAATTGGCCGAAATACAAAGTTGAAATTTAATGAACCATTAGCACAGTTGTAACTATTTTGTGCAATGTTAATTTTCACTCACCAAATTCACCTCGTTATTACTTGTCCAGCCGTCCGATTTTAACTCTACTGAAACACTTAGTTAGTCTAATTCAAAACAAAATTAAGAGATTTCAAGCAAGACTAAAACACAAGAAACAAAACGCACAGCAAGAAGGCATCTTCACAGAGTATGAATGTCCTACGGGATGCCTAGAATTCATGACCTAAAAGATTAAACAAAAACATATTCAGATTTCGATGTCTTGATCCAATGTTGCTTTTTATTACTAACAACATTACGAACCAACATTGCCTTAGGTGAAGTCAATGGAAATTTACCCCTTAACCCAAGTTAATGACTACGTCAAGATCTCTCAAGGGGGTAATTTTTAAAGATTGGAGCATTTTGAGTCCGGATTTTCTTCATCCTTGAAGGGATTTAAATCTTTTAATCTTCAGAAATTGCTGGTAAACACCCCTTATTTTTGGACCCTGGAGAAAGCCAGTTTCTACGGGCAAGTCCCACAATCACCTAATTGAAGAGGTTGGTTCTTTTTGCCATTACTTTCATTGCAACACAGGACCTTATTGCATTTTCAATCAAACTCAATGCATTACGATTATGTATGAAAAGAAAGATAAAAATGCATGCAAAAGTATACAGATGTTGTGACTGATGTTGATAAGGGGTGTCACAACATCACAAACCAACATTGGTTAGACAATGCACATACCGAGATCTCTCAAACGAGAGAAGGTCTCGAAATCTAATGCCTTCGTGAAGATGTCAGCTAGCTGATTATCAGTTCCAATATGTTCAAGGCTAACAATCTTCCTCTCAACTAAGTCTCGAATAAAGTGGTACCTTATGTCAATGTGTTTGATTTGAGAATGCTGTACTGGATTTTTGGAGATGTCAATGGCACTGGAATTGTCACACAACACCGTCAAGATACTACTGTGCAGACCGTAGTTCTCAATCATTTGGTTCATTCACAGTAATTGTGTGCACGCACTCCCAGCTGCAATGTACTCGGCTTCAGTTGTAGAAAGAGAAATACAATTTTGCTTTTTGTTGTACCAAGAAATTAGGTTATTACCTAGAAAAAAACATCCCCCAGTAGTACTCTTCCTATCTACCGCATCTCCAGCCCAATCCGAATCAGTGATAAGTTCAGTACCTGTGTCTTTTGTGTACCACACACCTAGTTCAGTTGTACCAGCAATGTACCTAATAATCTTTTTAACAGCTTTCAAGTGTGACTCTTTTGGATTAGACTGATATCTAGCACATAAGCACACATTATACATAATATCTGGTCTACTTGCTGTCAAATACAATAAACTCCCTATCATACTTCTATACACGGTGTTATCAACACCCTTACCAACATCGTCCCTAGACAGCTTCACAGTTTTGCCCAACGGCGTTTTCTTGACAGTTTAACTCTCTAAACTAAACTTTTTGACTAAGTTCTTTGCATATTTAGTTTGGGAAAGAAAAATATCGGCATCAAGCTGTTTTATTTGTAAACCAAGAAAGTATGAGAGATTACCTTCCATGCTCATCTCGAATGTATTGAACATTCGAGTAACAAACTCCTTGACCATCTCCTCGTTAGTGGATCCAAAAATAATATCATCAACATAAATTTAGACGATTAAGATGTGCTTATTGGATTTAAGAATAAATAAAGTTTTATCAACTTCCCCTCGTCTAAAGTTCAATTAAAGCAAATGTTGAGTTAGCCTTTCATACCAAGCTCTTGGAGCTTGTTTTAAACCATAAAGAGCCTTTTTCAGTTTTAAAAAAAAATTTGGTTTTTGAGGATTCACAAATCCTTTCGGATGCTCAACATACACTTCTTCACTCAAGACTCCATTTAAAAAAGCACTCTTAATGTCCATTTGATGCAATGAAATTTTCATGTAACAAGCAACAGAAAGCAAAAGCCTTACCGACTCAATGCGGGCAACAGGGGCAAAAGTTTCATCAAAATCAATTCCTTCAATTTGCGTATACCCTTGTACAACAAGTCGTGCTTTGTTCCTCACAATGTTCCCAGCCTCATCAGTCTTGTTCTTGAATATCCACTTTGTTCCCGTCACATGGGGATTTTCTGGTCGTGGCACCAAATCCCAAACATCGTTTTTGGCAAATTGGTCCAGCTTCTCTTGCATTGCCCGAACTCATAACTCATCCTTGAGTGCATCCTCCACTCGCTTGGGCTCTATTTTAGAAAGATACAAAGACTCACGAATCTTAAAACAATTAGTAGACAGACATACATACCTGACCATTTCCTTGAAATTAATCTGTCTCCATCTTGTACTTCTTTCGTCTAAATCACCAATAATTTGGCCCATGGGGTGGTTTTTCTGGATTCTGGATGGAGCATCCCTCTGATGAAGATCAATGGGATCAGCTGGATCTTCTTCTTCTGAATCAGAATCARAATCTGCGACTTGGCTCGATGTTGGTACTGATGTTGGTATCCCAGTATCAACATTGTTATCAACATCACTCGAATCTCTGAGTTCAGCTCCTGCATCTTTGTTCTCAATACCTGCGCCATCAACTGAAGTAGGAGTGACACTACCTTAAGGGTTTTGATCATAAACCAGATCATTATCCTCGGCAGGCTTGACTCCACTCGTTAGATCATCAAACTTGACATTTACCGACTTAAACATGCTTCGAGTTCGAAGGTTAAACAACCTAATGCATGACTATTTTGGGAATAACCCATGAAAATGCACTTATCACTTTTTGAGTCAAGTTTAGCTAGATGGTTTCTATCGTTAAGCACATAGAAAATACATCCGAAAACATGAAAATAACTCAAATTCGGTTTCTTCCCAATCAATAATTCGTAGGGAGTTGCACATGAACCTGGTCTAAAATAAGCCCTATTTGTGATATGACATGCAGTGTTCATTGCTTCAGCCCAAAAACGTTTAGCTATCCCATTAGAAATGAGCATAGTTCTAGTCATCTCCACTAGAGTTCTATTCTTACATTCAGCAATGCCATTTTGTTGAGGGGTAATTGTAGAAGAAAATTCATGACTAATACCCTCAGAAGTGCAGTACTTTAAAAAAGATGTGTTTTCAAATTCCTTTCCGTGATCAGTTCTAATCCTACCAATTTTCACATTAAACCTTACACGTAGCTTCTTTGCAAGTTTTTTGAAAGCCTCAAAAGTTTTAGATTTTTCTTTTAAAAATTCTACCCAAGTAAACCTAGAAAAATCATCAACAATAACGAAAACATACCTCTTACCACCAAGGCTCTCAACCTCAAGTGGTCCCATGAGATCCATGTGAAGCAATTCAAAGCAAGATGATGTAGTGAGACTTTGTTGGATTGGATGTGGCACCCTGACCTGTTTTCCTTTCTGGCATGCCTCGCACACCGGAATGATCTTGGTGTTGAGCTTAGGCAGTCCACTCACAGCTTCTTCCTTGACCAACCTGTTCATCATCTTGTAGTTGACATGTCCAAACTTTTGATGCCACAGCTCCGCATCACTCAATTGGGACAGTCTGCAGAAAGCATCACTTTGAATTTGGTAGCAATTATCTGAGGTTCTTTTGACCTTGAGAATGCATTGTCCATTCTCCTCATAGACTTCACATTCTTCACGGTTGAATTTGACGCTAAAACCTCCGTCGCACAATTGACTTATACCGATCAAATTTGTATTAAGTCCTTCTACTAGCAGCACATTTTTCAGTGTTACAACTCCAGGAACATGGAGAGTCCCTTGGCCAATGATTTGGCCGTTTGCGCCTCTTCCATACTTCACTTTTCCACCTTTAAATCTGAAAATATTGGAAAGCAATTCTTCTGAGCCTGTCATATGCTTTGAGCATCCACTATCAAAATACCAGGCTCCAGGGACATGAGACTTCAGGGAGGTATGGATCATATTACACTTGATGCTGTTTTTCTTTACCCACACTTGTTTGAACCTGATGTTGGTATTGATGTTGGTAGCGCGGTTACCAACATGGGATTTATCTGACACACTGGTTCTCTTAAAGTGTTTTTTTTCTCCAATGATCTTCCAACAAATGGGCCTGAAGTGCCCTGATTCTCCACAATAATGGCACACGTACTGTCTTCTCTTTTTGTGAAGTTTGGAAGATTTCTGTAGTTGACTTGGATCATTCATTGGCTGACTCGGCTTGAAACCTATTCCATGCTTTGAGGACTCTGGGAAGCTAATCTCCAAGATTTCATCCAGCTTCGCCTTACCTTTATTCAGATTTGAAATGGTTCCTCGAATAGTGGTCAGTTCGTTCTTCATATTTTCCAGCTCAGCGTCCTTCTTGGTGAGAGACGTTTCCAATCGGACAATAATGTCAAGCTGATCTTCCTTTCTTTGGTTAGCTTCTCTACTTCTTTTTCGAGCTCTTTGGTCTTGAGTACCTGTTTACTCCAACTGACAAACAATTTCTGGTGGTCAACACTCAGTTGCTCGTATTCCTCATAATAATCAGTGGTCTCAGCATTCAGGCACACGATGTTGTCTGCAAGCAAACCAACATGGACATCGTCGTCCCACACAACATGGGAGAGTAAAGCTGGAATGGGATCAGTTGACTCATGATCATTAACATCATCGGTGAAATCAGTAGCGACCATGCTATTCTTTCTAAGAGTGTTGGGACACTCGTTCTTATAATGTCCCCAACCTTTGCATTCGTGGCATTGAATCTCGTTGAGTGGTTTTGTTGAACTGGACACATTGGGAATTGAAGTTGTGGACTGAGATCGTGGAAGAGTACGTCTAGTAAACTTTGGAGTAGATGTCTGTGGCCTGTTCCTTGGATTTGAGCTTCCAAAATTGTTCTTTTTCTTCAAGAAATTGTTGAAGCGTTGAGTCACAAAGGCCAGTTCATCTTCTCCGAGAGTAGTTGACTCCATATTTTTAATAATCCCATTAAAATCGAACTCTTCGTCATCTTCATCATCGACTTCAATTGAATCGGAAGAAAAAGTAACATTCTTCTCTTTCGAGCTAGAGCTAACGTGTTCCATCTCATATTGCTTGAGGTTTCCAACTAAGGTGTTGAAATCGATGTTATCAACATCTTTGGATTCTTCTATGGCCACCACCTTCATGCTATATTTCTTCGAAATGGATCTCAGCAATTTTCCTACAATACGGGAATTATTTATGGCCTCACCAAGCTCTCTGCACTCTTCTGTTATTTCCGACAATATTACGGAGTAGTCCATTATTGACTCTTTCTCATCCATTCTCATAGCCTCGAAGGTGGATATGAGCATTCTTAATCTGGATTTTCTCACGCTTGCAGTTCCTTCACACACCCTTTGGAGTGCGTCCCATGTATCCTTTGCTGACTCGCAATTCTTGATGATGCGGTAGTAGCTTGCATCTACATAGCCACATAAGGTGTTGATGCATTTGGAGTTCCAATTTGTAGCAGTTCCTTCATCAGCAGTCCAGTCTTCCTCCTTTTTGGGGATGGTATCGCCCTCGCCATCCGTGACACGTGGCTTTTCCCATCCAATGAGGACAGTTTTCCAAACACGCTCGTCGATGCTTTTCAAATGCCATCTCATTCTCTGTTTCCAGAGAGAATAACTCTCACCATTAAGGATAGGAGGCCTCGGGTTGCCTTGAGCATCCATAGCACCTAAAAATAAGGATCAATACTTAAGAGGTTAAGTAACCCGCTCTAATACCAATTGTAAAATTAAAAGGTCTATGGTTTTTAGAATAATTCTCAAATTCACGATGTTGTAAGTCAATGTTTAATAACATTGATTAGCAACATCGACCAGAGTAGAATATAAAATATGCAGCAGAATAAATCGATAAGAACACGAGATAACAAATTCAGTTCACAAGTAAATACTTGTGAACTTGGGTGTACAAACCCGAAAACTATATTACTTTCTTGTTCACGTTCAATACAAAAATATAAAGTAATATATGAAAACTAAATATCAATAAACTTGATACTAAATACTTGTTGCCGGAATGGCAAGATCTTCTCCGTTGGTCACGCAACTTCAAAGAGCTTGTTAATCACGATCAATGACTCCAAGTAGTTCTTCGTGTTCTTCTTTCTTGCTTGTCGTCTTGCGTCTTGTTTCGTGCGTCCTTCTCACAAGAAATCCGTGCGTAAAATCGATGTGTCCAAGCTTTAGGAATCCTTGTCTTAAATAGACAAACATAAATTCCTAAACTTGGTAAATACCTAAAACACATCCTAAACACAATCTAGGAAACAAATAAAGTCTTAAACATAAACTAGGAAACACAATATATTCCTAAATCTAGTTTCCTAACTTATTTTGTGCCCAAGAAAGGCAAATAACAAAATAGGAATTATTGCCAAGAATTAATTCCTCAATATATATTACATCTAATTAAAATATATTGTAACATTCTACCGCAGTCGAAACGAGAGGCTTGTGAATGTTGTCACTATTTCAAAAATCTTCAAATGGTAACCAAGGGAAGACCTTTAGTAAGAAATGGTATGTGTAACCCTTGTATGTCCCCGCAAGCAACTTTTTTCTGAAACAAAGTGAATATCTATTTCTATATGTTTTTTTGCGTTCATGTTGGACTGGATTCCTTGCGAGGTAAATCGCAATAACGTTGGCACATAGACCACGATAGCTTTCGAGATTAGACAATGTAGTTCTAAGAGAGGGTTGCATAACCAGCATGATTCGAAAACTACATTAGTCACCCCACGATATCCTTCTTCTTTACTCGATTGGGATAGTGTGGCTTGATGTTTTTCATACCAAGAAACCAAGTTATCACCAAGGATAACACATTAGCCAACTGTCGAACGATGAGTGTTAGGGCATCCCTTCCCCCCCAATCGACATTCGTATATGAGATAAGAGACAAAATAGCTAAGGGGTATAATTAAAAAACATGATCGAGTGTTCCTTATAAATAACGCTATGTTTTTAAGAGCCAACATGTGTTCCTCTCGAGGACAGTGCATGAACAAACAGACTTGCTGAAGCGCATATGTAATATCAGGTCTTGTGAACATAAGATACTGAAGAGTACCAGCAAGGCTGCAGTAATAATCTCAGATAAGTATTTATGTTGGGATAAAAATACTTCCTCTCGATGGCGAGAGACCACAATCCCCAAGAAATAGTGAAGCAACTCCAAATCCTTCATAGTAAACTCAGAACTCAGTCGAGAGATTATGCACTTTGGAGGATCTTCCGATGACGTAGTCAGGATAATGTCATCTACATATAGTAAAACATAAGGTAAATCATTACCGTGATTGTAAATAAATAGGGAGTGGTTCATCTTGCTATGAACAAAACCAATGGAGAAGACAAAGTTGGCGAAATGTTTGTACCAAGCTCGAGGAGCTTGCTTGAGCCTATACAATGATTTTATAAATAAACACACGTGATCCGAAAATTGTTGGTTATGAAATCCCAATGGCTGATGCATGTAAACGGTCTCCTTAAGTTCTCCATGTAGGAACATATTTTTCATGTCTAGATGATGTGTGGGCAAAGCTTTAGAAAGTGCCAAACTCATAACGGTGCGGAATCGGCTTTACAATCGAACTAAAAGTCTCTCCACAATTGACGCCAACTTGTTCAGTTTTCCATCACCTACAAAATGGGCTTTATGCCTCTGGAAAGAATCTTCAGAGTTTTCTTTATGAGCAAATATCCACATAGATCGAATAACATATAAACCAGGCAGATGGGCTACCAACTCTCACGTTTCCTTTTCAATTAGTGCATTATATTCATGAGTCATATTGTTATGCCAATTTGGGTCACTAAGGCCCAACACGGGGGTACGAGGCAGGGGTGATTTAGTAGAGCTCGAATGAATATTAAATTATATTTTTGGTTTAAAAATCCCATGTTGACTACATGTAAGTGGAAGGGTGAACTAATGTGAACTTATGGGATGAGGAAACAGATTTGTATTGGAATTATTTGGTGGGTTGAGGTTCAGTTGGTTAGACGGCCAAGGTTAAGGGGAGGGCACATGTGGTCCAGGCCTTGGATGGGCTGACGAACCCGATGGTGGGCTGAAAGAAGAGCGTAGCCTTGGTGCGAGGGAGTCAATACGTGGGTTAGAGTGACGACCAGGTGGGCTGAGTGGAACAGAAGGCCCATTATGGTGAGTGGGCTGATTAGAGATGATGTTTGGGCTTGAAGGAACTTGAACCATTGGAATAATTCTAGGTCTCCTAATAGTTTAAAAGATATGGGCTGGTATCGAGAAATTCATACATTTATGTATTCGATCTGTTTATTTTTGCAAATGGAAATTTTTTCATCTAAAATAAACATGAGGGCTTATGATTATTCTGCGTGTTGATGTATCATAACATTTATATTTGTGATGATTAAAAGGATACCCCAAGAAGACACAAGGTGTAAAACGAGCTTGAAGTTTGTGAATGGTTGTTGAGAGGAAGACGGGGTAACACGTACACCCATAGATGCGAAGATGAGAGTACGACGGGTCTTTGCGGTATAGTATGTAAAGTGGAGCTTTATATGCAAGAGATTTGATATGAAAAATATTTAAGAGCTATGTGGCATTTTGTAGTGTGTGTTGCCAAAATGAGGGTGGTATTGGGGCATGTGTAAGAAGTGTCTATGTGATGTTATTTATAGTTTGAATTTTTTTTTGCTCGGCTTTACCATTTTGAGATGAGGTATGGCCGAAAAACTAATCCATTTTTGGCAAAAAAGTCCAAAATTCTATCGTTAGATTACCTCCTATTATCACATTGTAAACTTTTTATTTCTCGTTCAAATTATGTTCGAATAGAACCCCTAAATGATAAAAATGACGCACATATTTGTGACTTATGAGCAAGAGGAAAAAGTCCACAAGTAGTTTATGTAATCATCTAGAAACAACAAATAATATCTACAGACAGAGGAACTTAAAACGAGAGATGTCCAGAAATCATAATGGATTATGTCAAACGGCAAAGTCGTAGTATTTTCAGATGCGACAAATGGAAAACGAATTTGTTTTCCATGTGTACAATATTGAAAAACTGTAGAACCACAATTTTTATTCTACTTAATAAAACTATTCTTCCTAAGGGAGTCAGGAATAGGTGCTCCTGGATGACCTAAAAATGGTCATGTGAACCCGATGACGACAAAAATGCAAAAATAGCTGGTGTAGTGACTTTATTCTGATTATTGGTGGATATGGGATATAGATGGCCTCGACTCTCACATCTCATTAGATTATTCCCCATCTGAAAACCCTTCAAAGAAAGACCAAATGGATCAAATATAACCGACACAGAGTTATCAGTTGTAAATTATGTATAGGTTCTTAATGATATTTGGGGCATAAAGAGTATTTTGTAACACAAGTGGTAGATAAGGTGAGGGCAGATGTGTGGTCCAAAAACTGCAAATTAGAATAGATTGGCCATTACCAACAATTAAACTATTTTTATCGCTCAATTGAAAATAGGGTGAAAGAGTACCTGACACTGAAGACATATGAAACGTTGCTCCAGTGTCCATGTACCAATTGGTGTCCGGAGGTATTAGCCCAAGAGTATATATGGCCTGCTTAATGTCCGTCTGATGGTTGGGCTTGGTCTTGAAAGGCCTTTTTTGAAGATGATCGTGGGCCTAAGATGCCCGTCTGCTGATGAGAATGTCCCTGAAAACCCTAGAACTCTGATTGTCATGAAAAGGCAGTTCCAAGCATTCCCATACCGCCATAACAGTCAAACCTTTTTTCATGATCGTACCGTCAAGTATATTCATCCTAGTATAGTAGCATCGAGCATACCCCATAATTTTATCTCCTCGTCTGTTTTGAGGATAACTTATTGACCCCTTGTTGGCTTGATGATGTGGAGTAAAAACGCGATGGGCTATTGCAGTGATTTGACACAATTTTGCCCACAATATTATAGCGTACATCCTTCTCCGTATTGATCCATTTTATGGAGTTGTTATTTTGTATGTTAGAGACGATATTAGGAGTTCGAGAAAATGTGGTCTCGTGATACCATGAAAGAATATTTTCCTTACGTTACAAAGATAATTACAAGAGTATAGGCCTATATAATACATGACATGCATCCCACCGTGCATTTATAAAAAAAAATAGAAGGAAAAATAAAAAGAAAAAAATAATTAAGGACTCATATGAATGACATGTCATTTATAGGGCTCCATAATGGAGCTCTATCTGGTTCTATAGAAGAACCGAATATGCCTAACAATACTTCTAACGATTACACTATTTACGACTAATATTAATACAGAATTTATTACATCTAATTACAATATATCCTAACATAAATGAAAGGAAAGTCAATGTGAGTGTGGTGATTTTAATAGTTATGCAATTTGATATGTTATAGACAAAGTCAAACTATTATGTCTAACAATTCTTATTTCTTTATGTAAGATAGTTGATTGTTTTATTTTTATACAACTTTTTCTAAGTTTTCAGGTAACCAAGCTTAAATTTTAATGTTATTTAACACTTGCAGCCGCAATCTAGAGGATGAGCTTTTACTTCTGGATAGTGAGGTTACAAAGAGAAGATCAACTTTGTTGGAAAAGAAATTAGCATGTAACTAGTGTGAACTCACGTATTAAGCAGGCATATCGAGTAATTACACAAAAAATAATAAAATTTATTATTAATAAATACTGAATAAAGCAAGTAAATAAATTATACCAAAAATAAGATCTATTTCTCATTTTAAATTCTAAAATACTTATTTATAAACTACATTACATGTCTTATTGACAATGATGCCGTCTTCGTTTCAGCAAAGAATCTTCAACCCTTTACGACTCTTAACTCGAGATATCGCAACATAAAGCTAACCGTGACTGAAAACTGGTCTTGGCAAATATAACCCAACATTGGAAAGAGCTTGCCCCTAACTCTAGTTTATAGTCATTGCAAAACATACAATGAGTGTAAATTGTCTTCTTTGGAATTTGAAAGGCACCCTACTATCAGAGGAACTCAATGTCATTCGTGAAATATATACCTTGATCCCAGTATTATTGCCTAATAGAATCCTTGCTTCGATAATGCAATCTCCAAGTTGTATAACAACCAACCTCGTACCATTGCATAAACTTGAAGCTTGGTTTGGTTCATGTTTCGAATCAACATAACCGGGACACCAATTTTCAACTTTAAAATATGATTAGGTATCACTGAGCACTTTATTGAATTAAGAATGTCGGTTGAGCACACTTGATGCTGAGCCTCCCCGTTGACATATGTTTTGCAAATCGTATCGAAACTAAGATATTCTCTTTCATCACCTGGAATTATCGACATCACATAATCATTAACTGCTTCAACAATGCTATTAGTGGGTGCAAGAATAGCTCTTTCCTCAAATAATGAGTCACTGCCAAAGTTTTCTAAAATAGATGGATAAGTGCTCTCCACAATAGCAGCAACATGATCACCCGTAGTTCTTAAGAGTATATCTTCCGATATATAAATCAAAGTCTCACCATCCACCTCAGTACCAATATCACCATCACCAATTTTTAGTATCCACTCTGAGAATTCTTTGATTTCTTGTGCAACAGAAGTGGTCAATGATTGTCCAACAGTTAACCTCATATTCTTCGTCAATCTCAAAATTTTACAATGTTCCCATAATCGAGATGAGCATATACTTATATAAACAATATCTTCTCGACTAACCTTTGGAACAACTGGAAGAATTTGTCTGAAGTCTCCACCAAGAACTACAACCTTACCTCCAAATGGTAGTTTCTTTCTTTCTTCAAGTGCAATAAATATTAAACTCTTATGCAAAGCTTCTATACAAAATCTACTCATCATTGGACAAAATTGATATTTGCCTGAATTCTTTTTTAATAGTGTTTCAACGTATATTAATAAGATCAGCATCAAAAATATTATAATAAAATTATATATATAAGTAATTTAATCGTAATTTTTTTTATTGTCTACTAAGGGATGTTTCCTTACTCTAAACAAATATTCTATATAATTCATTAGTCATAAATATTCATATATTTGTGTATAAGAAAATAATAAATTTTCTCTTGTAGTAAACATAAACACAATATAAAAATCTATATATCTTAATATAGTTAAGTTTATATTCAAAAAAGATGAATTACTAAAAAAGGACGGAATAAACTTTATTACAATTCTATTATATATTGTTTTTAATTAAGTAGAAAACTACTACATTAGTTATGTTTTTATTCATAATATATGTTAATAGTAGAATCATGTAAAATAAAAACGTTAAGTTGCTTGATACGACACTAAACATGCATTATTTTATAGTTATGAAATTATTATTTAATATTATTATAAAATTAATAGTGATTTTTATTACATTTCAATAATATTTATTGAAGGATCTTTATTCGAATAATATTATTATGTAGTACGGGAATACTTGTTTGAATTAAAAAATATTTAATGAAACATAGCAAAAATTTTATTAAAGGATACATTAGTCGACATATTTATAAGATTTTTATAAATAAAATTTGGCATAAATTAAAGACATAAACCAATTTTGTTTCTTGATACAATGCAAGTGTGTGATTTGGGACATCATTTTGAGGCTCCATGTTCGAATCCATTAGCTAGACGAATTGTAGACTCGAGATTTGTAGCAACTATATATAGAGAGTGGTGTTGAGCAAATCTATGAATTATTTTAAGAAATAATATATTTTAGTGTATATAAAGATTCATCTACTAATAAGATTGAAAATATAATTACTCAGATTTAATTTTAAATCTTTTCGTTAGGATGGTGATTGTATATATTTGAAAACAAAGTTCTGTTTTTAAAAATTAAGAAAATGACATAATTAATCCGAGAATTACTTTATACAATTAATCAGGTGATAGTTAATTAGGGGATACTTATTGAATCATTGTATTAGATAATATCAATTTTCCAATTTTATAACTACTGCGATTAATTAGTTACCATCAAATCTATTTTGTTATAGTAAATAATATACATAAAAATAAACTGATTCAGAAAATTGACTTCCTTATAAACATGTTAATCGGGTATGTAGATATTTTTTTAATTCAAATGTTTACACAAATAATATCAATCAAGATATATGGGGATCTATAATTTAAGCTGATTTATTTGTTCTATTTCATTGAGTTTATATTTGGATGGTATTATGAATTTATTCGTGTGATATTTTCATAATTATTTTAATTCATAAAGAATATATTGAGTTAAATAATTTACATATATCAATTTTCCAATTTTATAACTACTGTGATTAATTAGTTATCATCAAATCTATTTTGTTATAGTAAATACTTTTAAGAATAATATGATTGAGAAAATTGGCCTCCTTATTCCCAATTCATCGGCTATGTAGATATTCTTTAATTCAAATCTGTGAATGGACAATGTCAATCAAGATATATGGGGATATATAATTTAAGCTGATTTATTTGTTCTATTTCAACGAGTTTATATTTGGAGGGTATTATGAATTTATTCGTGTTATATTTTCATAATTGTTTGAATTCATAAAGAATATATTGAGTTAAATAATTTACATATATAAACAAAAAAAGGAAGAAATTTATAACTAACACGATTAATATTTATCATCAAATCTTTTTTGTTATAGTAAATACTTTTAAAAAAAAATTGAAACTGAAATGACTTCCTTATAAACACACCAATCGGCTACTTAATTAGTCTTTAATTCAAATTTGTGATAATTGAGATATATGTTTTTATAACTGCTAGAATTTTTAGTTATCATCAAATCTATATTTGTTATAGTAAATACTTTTAAAAATAAATTGATTGAGAAAATTAAGGGAATAGTAACATAAATTACTCAACCAATATAAATCTTTAATTCTGCCATTTTTGACGTTTTATAGTTAAATTAAGTAATAAGTAGAATGACGTGGGATATGGATCTTGTATTAATTAGATTTTAATATAAAATTTTACATTAAAATAACATAATTAATCATCGACATGATTTTAGAGGGATTATTTCAATTACTGTCCATTCATACCATGATTAGATTTAATTAATATAAAACTTGGATTAATTTAATTATGGTGTATTGAAATATTATGATTGTGATCATAATTTCTTTAGGTATCATGTAATGGACATTAATAATTATAATAACAAAAGAAGATTGAAAATTTCAATTATATTAGAATAGTATTTTACAAATCACCCATGTACATGAAAAAGAGATTATATATTGAAAGGGCAAAATATAATCATTTCCGAATAGGTCCCAAACTTTCACCTATTGATAAAAAAATAACATTAGTACGTAAATGTAATAAATATTAAGATAAAGGCAGTATGAAAGGAAATTACAGCAAAAAGATGAGATTATACAGTTTGTCCAATCTTTAATCATCCACAAAATCAAGAAAATAATATCTGATGCAAAATAAATTGGAACACCAATCCCGGTACTTGAAGAAGCTTGAATTCGACATCAGAATCATGCTGAAGATGCAAAAATGATATAAATATATATATGCAAAAATGATATATATATATATATATATATAAATTTCTTAGATACAAATATAATATATATTTAATGAACATTGTATCATACATAGATATTAAATATTATAAATACATAGTGTTGTCATCCTTGATAATATTTTTAAATACTTAAGGGATAATTACTTTGATTTTTATTTGCAGGCATAATATTTTGATTACTATATTAGAAAATTCAATATACGTCATGAAATTTATTGTTTTGTTTGTGCAGAACACGGGGTATATAATATATATTTTTTAAAATTAATAATCAAAATATTTTAAACTTTATCAAATGACAAAGTTTAATAACAAATAATTATGAATTACACACCACCATCTTCATGACATCTAATACATAAGAAATTATTATTGAATATAACATGTTTTTCATAATAAAAATTTAATAAATAATAGTTTTTAAAATAAGAAATACATCATAGATATGCTTAAATATCAAATTGTTGGACATAACAATTTTTTTAATCAAAAATTTTCTACTGCTATAATTTTAATACAATAGTTTATTTGTTTTTATCAGAAGTGATTTTTTAATAATGGTATAATTTGATAATTTATTTATTTTTCTCGAGTAATTATAAACTAATGTTTAAATAATAAAATTAAAAAGAATTAATAGTAATTTGTATATTAGTTTTCTATCGGTTTTTTCCCAAAGATTGTGCCTTTCTTGCGACATACAAATCTTAAACCAAATGTAAAAATGGCTTTTTAAAAGCAACTTGAAATTATTCGAGTAAATGTTTGAAATCGAAATGATTGATTTGACTTTGGTTATTTCCATTACTCACTATTTGGAGTTGAGGCTATGGTTTGGATTTACAATAATCAGATCATAAAAAAAACAACTAATATTAAAATCTTATTTATATTGAGGCTTAAGAAGGATTTCACGTTCAAGAAAGAAAAATAATTATCTGTTCAAATTGGAAAATAAATAATTAATCCAATTTCAATATTAAAAGATAAACAATAAATAAATTATCTAGCAAAACCTGCTAGATAATATTATGAAATATTAAATAAACAAAAATGCCATTAAAAGAATTAATGTTGTTTTTAGGGAAAAATATTCTTTGCCACCTGTACTTGTAGCGTTTTTATGGTTTGCAACCTAATATTTTTTTTTGTTGTTATTAACAACCCAAAGTATGCGGGTTTTGCTCTTTGCAACCTTCAGGCTATTTTTCATTTAAAAATGGTTGGATCGAAGCACGTAAACCTCATGCCTCATCACCAATTATTATGTTGGGCAATGTTTTCATGTTTTCACCAATTATTCCACATTTCATATACCATATTTTGGTTGTCATATTCTACTAACAATAATTAATTGATTTTACAACATTATCGTATCCAATGTTGTACGATTTTGTAAATTTTCTACAAGATCGTTTACCAAATCAAACCAAAATTTTACATCAAATTAATTATTTAATATATATATGTGGTAATCAATTACTTAAATTCTACAATAATTTAGACATCACATAATAGGGAGTCAACTGTTGCTTTTATGTTTTATGTTTTCCTATTTTCATCGTACATTAACACTTCCATTATATACATACTAAATATAAAGTAAATCAACAAGAATTAACGCTGCCATTGATTAATTAAATTCTTATACTTTATATAACCACTATGTTTGATACCTTATATAAGATATCATGAATTACAATATCCATCAATTAGTTCCAATATTTACTCCACATTCCATATACCATATTTTGTTTGCCATATTCTACTAACAAAAATCAATTGATTTTACAAAAATATCATATCCAATGTTGTATGATGTTGTAATTTTAGTACAAAATCATTTACCAAAGAAAATTAACCAAAATTTTACTTATTATTGCAATGTATTTTCATGTATTTATATGACTAATCAGTTTAATCTCTATATAAATAATGTATAATTACTTTTTGCTACATATATAAAAATTCACTCAATTTTAAAAATATGTTTAAGAATGTGTTATAATTTTATTTTTTTTGGAATTACATTAATTTTCTTTTAAGTGTTTTGATTAATTTTGTCCTGATTCGTGATTTAAGGCCTTATATAATTTACATTAATACATAGATTTAAATTAAATATCATTCTATAACAACATTACTATAATTTACATCCTGTATAATTAATCATTTATTAGTTACAATATATATTCTTAGAGAAAAACATGTAAATTAAGAAAAATTAATACTGGAAATATATAATCAATTATTTTGTATTATGGTAATATTAATATATATATTTATACATTTTTATAACAATTAATTAGACATTGATTTATAGTTAATCATTTTCCATAATTGCAATATATTCTTACAAAATTAATGTAAATTAGTTACAATAAATACTATAAATATACATTCAATTATTATTGTATCATGGTAATATTAATATATATAAGTATTTTTTAGACTTCATTACAATCAATTAGACATTGATTTGTAAATTAATTATACCATATATAAACACATTATAATTAATTATTTTTTATAATTACAATACATACGAGATATATATTCTTATAAAATCAATGTAAATTAATTACAATAAATACCATATATATACACTCAATGTCTATCGTATTATGGTATATTAGTATTTTGTAGATTTTTATTACAATCAATTAGATATTGATTTGTAAACTAATTATACCATATATAACTATTGTGTTTGATACCTAGATGAGAGATAGTATACATTGATTGATATTGTCCATAAATCATATTTTATCTCTATATATTTGTTTCGAAATGTTTCTGGTATATTTGTAAATTATGTTAATATATTTATTCATTTCAAAGTCGTTTTTGAAATCAATTATGGTTGTCATTATTATCGTATTGATAAGGACATATTTCCTTGATTTGATATCATTAATTACAATATCCGTAAATGAATTCGACTAATTATTCCACATTCCATCTGCCTTCTTTTTCACGCTGTATTTTGATTACAAGAATTAATTGATTTTACAAAAATATCATATAGTTTTCTACATTGTGATTTTGACTCAACTGAACAGAATCATTTACCAATGGAAATGAATAAAACTTTTACTTATTATTGTTACGTATTTCCATGTATTTATATTGCTTAAGAATTTAATCTCTATATAAATAATGTATAATCACTTTTTCCTATATATATAAAAAATTATTTCCAAAATGAAAAGATAATATTTTTGAAGTGGACTTGCGTCCACTTCAAAACAAGAATGTCAATTTGGGGAAAAAAATCGTTAACACCGACTACAATGAGTTTTCCAAAATTTAAAGTGAATAATATCTTCTTTTTTTTTTGTTTGTATTAATAATTCAAAATTTGAAGTTGACAAATTATTTCTCAACATTCGGGTTATTAGTCTATGAGGTAGTTTTTCAAAACTTAAAGTGAAGTTTTTTTTTTTTACTTTTTATTTATATTTACTTTATGAACTTAATAATCTTTTATAATAAATATTATGTTTTTATACTTTTCTTGGCAATACCCGTCTAAACGAACTAAGTACATACATATATATATATATATATATATAGAGAGAGAGAGAGAGAGAGAGAGAGAGAATCTAATTAATTTCTTACAAATTTAATATATTACCTGCACTTGATTTAATATATTACCAGTATATTATCTCGACTAGATTATATACTACCAGATTCTGGAGTGGACCTAATAAATTCCAATTAATTTTCCATTTTTACCTTATACATGCTTTGACATTTTCACAATCTATATAGAGCACATGAATATGTTTCGTCGAAGTGCGAATTAATTACGTCTTTTGCTACTCCACGTACCAAATATAAACACAACTCCTTCGGTTACATAAAATTTATTTCTTTTTAAAAATCAAGAAATCATTTCTGACAGGAATAATTTCCACGGCCATGGGAGTTGGGAAAATACTTTTTTCAGCAATCACAGCTTTGCTTTTGTCAAAGCTTGGTGGGGCATGCTCTAATGGAGCCTGTAAGGTAAATAAATTTTTTTTCTCTAATGAATTAAATTAATCATAACTTTTTTTTATTTTTATTTTAAATAAGTATTTGTTTTGAATTAATCCCTGTGTGGTGCATCAGTTGGGAGATGGATGTTCGACGGATTCAGATTGTGGTGGGGGGCTGTTTTGCAATTCTTGTGAAGTTGATTTTGAAGGCAAGAGATGTGTCAGATCAACCGCCACAAACCAGTTCAACCTAATGGTTTCTTTCTTTCTCTAGCTTTTTTATTATCATTATTTATTTTTCGGTCTTTTTGTTTCTTTTCGGTTTGGAATGGTGACCTAATTCATCCCAAGTAGGCCTATTCCAAATGGTGTTTTATACGTGTTTCAAATACGTACACGGATTGTATGTTAACAAAACAATAGATTATAAATAAACCATATTGGGCTAGTTGCATGTGGTATGGGTTAACTTTTATCGGATTTCACTTTTTCCCGTTAGGTCGAACTTATAGAGCGCTCAATTTTTCATATCGATATATACTTGTAATTGTTTAAAATTATTGTGTTCAGGTATGTTCCGTCTCATTCTATATGTCATCATATATTAATTCAAGAAAATAAAGAATAATATTTAATATTATAATTAAAAATAACAAATGACTATAATATTATTTTAGTTTAGAAGAACTAAAATTGTGGAATAAAAAAAATAATAGTTAAAATAAAAATTAATTCTTCTTAGTAAAATAAAATAAAATGTAAAATTGATTCTCAATTAAAAATGTAAAATGTAATAAAATAAAATAATTTTCTTTTTATAAAATGCGGTAAATAAAATGAAATGGAGAGACTAATAAAGTCTTATTTGCAAGCTATTTAGTTCACACTTGTTTTCGTTACTGAAGCGAGCTAGATGGCGGCTTCTGGCCCAGAAGTTATAGGGGCATATTAACCTGTTATGTACATTTAGATATAATTATATCTTTGTTTCAACTTTTGAACACAAAACCTAAATTGGTTTAGTGGATAGGTAATTTTTGTGTGTTGTTTTTGTTAGGGTTCTATTGTTGGCAACAATAATAAAAATATTTTTTTGGGTCATATTTTATTTTATTTTATTTTCGTTTTCTTCAAAATTTTCTTTATCTAAACACATTTTGTTTCATTTTTTCCTTCTTCTTCTTCTCATTTTCCTTTTGCCATATTTTCATTTCCTATTCAATCTTATTCAATTTATGATTGAAACTTCTCTCTTTTTCTTACACCATAATTTTATGTCGTTTCAAAAATTTACTAAGTTTTTAATGGCCTTATTTGGGAAATAATTTATGATTGAAGTTTCTTTCTTTTTTTACACCATATTTTTGTATCGTTTCAAAAACTTACTCAATTTTTTAATGGCCTTGTTTTGGGATGGCAGAGGTAATAGTTGAATTTGTAAAATGAAAAAAAAAAGAGGAACATTCAAACAATTTAATGTTGGTATATTTTATCATAAATTTGTAATATATTAAATAATTAAAATAATATTTACAACAAAAAAATGTTTTATTTAAAAAAAGAAATTATACGAAAAAATTTATTGGGTCGTTAATTTACAAATATATTAAATTTGATTTGGGTAATTATTTAATCAATAATTTAATTGTAAACATTCTTTTATGTGGATTAATTAAGGGGCATTGACCATATACTTCATAAGGAAAGTAATTTATCCCAAATAGTACATTATATTTCATCTTACTAATTACTCCATTTTAACTACGTGATAGACTACAATACCCTCATCTCAATCCTTTTTCCAAAATTTCAAACAGACCCAAATTATCAGAATACGTGATAGACTACAATACCCTCATCTCAATCCTTTTTCCAAAATTTCAAACAGACCCAAATTATCAGAGATTCTCATCGATCGCGTTGCGTAACCAACAATATTATTTCAATTTTTTAAAGATTCAATACTACATGCGAAATTTCTCTCGATTGATTGCGAATAAGAACCAACCACAAAATGGTAATCAATCGCAAAATTATATGAAATTTTCGCAAAATCATATAAAACTTTTTGAAATCTTTTGGAATGGCGTCTGTATAACAATTTACAGATGTTTTTTATGGATTTAGATTATTTGAATTATGCCTATTTAGGATTCAATACTTTGAAGATGTTTTTTTATGGATTTAGATTGTTTGAATTAGGCCTATTTAGAATTCAATACTACATACAGTATTATTGCGAAAATATTTTTTTATGTGTTTAGATTGTTTAAATTAGGCCTATTTAAAATTCAATACTACATACAATACTAGAATAATACAAAATGGATAAGTATTGATATTATTTCAAATTTTCGTAATTAGTTGGGATTCTACGTTTGTAAATTTTGGCGAAAAAAAGAACCAATCACAAAATTATGTGTTGTGTTTCGTGTGGTATATATACAACTCCATACTATATGAATACTAAAATCGAAAAATGTTGTCTTTTGGATGATTAGATTGCTATCATTTAAAATTCCATGATATTGTATTTATTTATTTGTAATTCATACTTCACTTGTATGAAAATATTTTAAAAAAGTAGTATGCAGTATACAACTCCATATTTTGAAATATTCTATAAAATTAGTATGGAATATTTTAGAAAATGCATTTTGAAATATGTATGGAATATTTAACATAAGACAAAAGTATGGAATATTTAACTTATGCAGTATGGATTTTTGAAGTATGAAATATTTAACTCATGCAGTATGAATTTTTGAAGTATGAAATTCTGCATTTCAAAATATGTAGTATGGAATATTTTGAAATATGCAGTATGAAATATTCTATTAAAATTTGGATTGCGTAGATCCCGTTTCATAAAATACTTTTGTTATGCTGAGCTTTAGGACAGAATAGTCAATTTAACATAATTTTTATGAGTATATGGTAAATATACAACTTAAATGGGATTACATAAAATTAGTGGATTATATGGCAATTAGTGGCGGTGAGAATGTAGTAAATGGTAATTTCCCCATTAATTAATAATAAATATGCTTTTTTTTTTTTCAACTTAATAACAAAATTGTTATTTCAACTCTCCTCCTAATCACCCTTCTTAAAAAGCTCCTTTGTTGAATTCAAATTTAGTATTTGGACTCAAAAAACTATTTCAACACCAATTTATAAAACAATCTGATTAGTCAAACCTCTAAAATTAGCTTAAAACCTCTCATATTCCCTTCCTAACATCCATTTCTTTTGATCCGTCATAATTACCTTTCTTGTTTTTCATAATTTCTTCACCTTTTCAAATTGTAGTTGATTTATTATTACCGCTTCTTTTTCCAAAAAAAAAAAATAAATAAATAAAAAAATAAAATTTGCATCTTCTCGTAAAAAACAACTATTAACTTCATTTGAAATCAGAAATTGTTTTATTTCTCTCTTCTAATTTAACATTATTTAAGAGATAATTTAAAAGCGTTTGCAATAATATGCTACAAGCACACGTAGTCTCTTGATCTTAACATGCTGAATCAAATGATCCGCAGAACAATTCACTGCCGTTCAACAAGTACGCTTTCTTAACAACTCACAATGCTTTCGCAATAGACGACAGCCACCCAAGGCTCACTTTCACAAATCAAGAAGACAGTGTCACTCAACAGCTCAATGTATGTTATCTTATTTACTTTCACCACAATTTACTTTACTTTTGTAATTATCTTATTATTTCACAGATTTTCTCTTCCCTTGCAGAATGGGGTTCGTGCCTTGATGCTGGATACATACGACTTTGAAGGAGACATATGGCTGTGCCATTCCTTTGGAGGCAAATGCCATGATTACACTAAATTTGTACGTACTTAAACTCTTTTGTTTTTACCATTTTTCTTGTACTCGAAACAAAGCGCAAATTAATAAATAAAAATACAATTTCCTGATAACAGGAACTAGCCGTGGACACATTGAAGGAAATCGAAACGTTCTTGTCTGGGAATCCATCCGAAATCGTGACGTTGATCCTGGAAGACTATGTTCACACACCAAGAGGACTGACTAAGGTTTTCGAGGATGCGGGGCTGACAAAATACTGGTTTCCAGTGTCGAAAATGCCGAAAAACGGAGAGGACTGGCCACTGGTGAGCGACATGGTGGCTAATAATCAAAGGCTGCTCGTGTTTACGTCCATGCGGTCCAAGGAAAACAGCGAAGGGATCGCGTACCAGTGGAATTACATGGTTGAAAATCAGTATGGGGATGATGGGATGGAGGCGGGAAAGTGTTTGAATAGGTCAGAGTCATCGGCGCTGACGGACACCACCAAATCTTTGGTTCTTGTAAATTATTTCAGGTCAATTCCGCTTAAGCCGATGGCCTGTGTTCAGAACTCTGCCGACCTCACCGACATGCTCACTACCTGTTATGGCGCTGCCGGCAATCGCTGGCCTAATTTTGTGGCCGTCGACTTTTATAAGGTCACTTGAATTTTTTATTATCTTTTGGCTGGTTTTCTTAATTGATTCGCTGTTATTAACAAGTTTGTGGTAATTGATCGGCGCAGAAGAGTGAAGGAGGGGGGACATTTAAAGCCACGGACATGTTAAATGGGGAGCTCTTGTGTGGGTGCAACGACGTGCATTCATGCATTGTAAGTCTATAGTATATTTTCATGTGTTTGATTGTTTTACTCACAAATCTACTGGCAGTTTTGGTATCTGAGTTGTTAATTTTTGTTTGTTTTAGTAATTGTAAGATTATAAGATGACTCTGACCTGACCTATTATTGTTTATAAGATTATAAGATTTATCCTTTCTGGTGAACCAGAAATCTTTCACGGTAGAATAATGACAGATTTTAGACGGTCAAATGAACTTTCAACTTTAATTTGGTGAGTTCAACGTGTCAATTATATTAATTTGTGTGTCAAAATTAAGAATTTTTGTGTTGAAATGATGACCCTTGGTTTTAAAATTAATGTTTCCTTTTCTTTTTTAAACCGATAAACATGCTTGAAATTTTGGATTTTTGAGTTCAAACTTGTGAATATTTATGTTTAAGTGACCAACTCCTATGGTCAAACTAACAAATTCTTAGTGCAAATAACAACGCTGCTAAAATAATTGGGGAATCCAATGGTAATTTATTAGATGCATCTTGGTCACTTCGTAAAAGTTGTTATTATTCAATTATATATGATGATATATGATAATCATACGTGATGATAGATAGTAGTTATATGAGATAATATGTGACAAAAATTTAAAATTTAGAGTTTAGTTTTACATTTTAGAATTTATTTATCCATTTTTAAGGTTTAGTTTTTCATTTTTTCATTTAATTTTTTTGTTTTAGAGTTCCGACAAATATCTATCATTCTACCAGTTATATGTGATGATATATATATTAGTTATATGTGATGATAATGTGTCAGTTATATGTGACGATATATGATAGAAATTTAGAATTTAGAGTTTAATATTTAATTCCGGGGTTCAGTTTTTCATTTTAGGGTTAGATTTTTCATTTTTAGGGTTTCATTTTTTGTTTTAGGTTTATTTTTTTCGTTTTAGGAATTTAGATTTTAAATTTACAATTTAAATTATTTTTATATGTGATGCTATATATTAGTTATATGTAATGATGAATTAAATTATTGGGTGCACCTTACAAGGTACACCTAGGTGCACAGTATAATATCTCGAGTCCAATATACACCTTGATTATAACAAAAATGATTTATTGCAAAATTATTACATATATCCTAGTATACGTAGAATACATCCATGTGAATTTTGGTTTAAATTGATGAACTTTTTGTCAATATATTAATTTATATTTTCAATTAATGAACTTTTACGTGATATATGATGAAACTTTTCTATTTAAATTGGTAAGTTTGACTTAACTTCTTAATACAAATTGATCAAACATTTGTGTCAATACGTTGCAAAGCTTATTTAGGGTATTCATTATATATAAACGACTGAGTTTATAGTCCAATCTACTAGAAAATATCTTGGGCCACGTCCTATATAAGGCTTTAAGGCCCGTAAGCCCTAACCAACTACTCTTGTGGGCAGTGTTGCATTGCATTACTGTTTAGAAGATTATTGGATTAAGAAAAAAAGATTTCCTCTGACCAAAAAAATTTGACAAATAAGTAATTGTTTAATGTCCATAATTTATTTTTCACTAGCAAAAATTACATTTTCTACCCCAAAACTTTTTCATTCATTTCTCTCTTTCACTTTCTTTTATTTTTTTTTTATTTTCACTATCATTAACTTCTCACGCACAACATTTTTTTTTGCCTATTTGAAAATTATTTTACCAAATAATTTTATATTTTATTACTTACCAAAAAACCAACACCAAAAGAATCTTTCATCACGCTAAATATCCTTTTTCACTATTCTCTAATCAAGAAAAAAAAAAAAAAAAAAGAAAGGATATTCAATCTTCTTTGACCTGAGCTTTATTATACATGAACTGAACAAGCATATAAATTGTCATGGACTAATAAGCTACTACTGTTTTAGTAATTTTCAATTTTCTTACAACGTTTTAGATGTAATATTTATGGCATGCAATTGACAACATTTTTCTATTATTGATTCTTTTACTCATGCAGCCAGGTTCAAGCTGTACATCATCTCTTTGAAGGCTAAGGAAAAATTAACTCCATCAGCTTCCTTAAATTACCTGAATTTATGTAATGACCGGAAATATATGGAAAAAGAAATATAACCGCGTTGGTGGGGAATTTTATTTCCTTTGGTCCCCAAATAAATGAGAAATGAATGAACTATGCAATTCCCATGATTTAGCATTAAGTTCAAAATTATCACTCGCTTAGACTACATTTTGCGATTACAAAGAATCAAGATTTTTTGCCAAAAATCGACCAGTACTAAATTTTCTGTTTTTCTTAAAGGACTTTATGGTAAAAAAAAAAAAAAAGAAAAAGAAATAATAAACAACACAAGTTGACATCCTGTTATGCTGGTTTTTAAGAGATAAAATGATGATGGGATTTCATGGCATTCACATATTATTAATATAAAAATCAATAGAATTGAATTTGTAGTGGATTTTGTGAATATGGATGTCCCGCTGTTTTGTAATGTACAATGGGCTACAAAGTACACTTACGGTTTGATAAGAAATTTTTTTGGAAAAGGAGTTCATTTTATATATAAATGTATATAAAAGTAAAACAAAAGGAGTGAAGATCTTGCTTTATAAATGTCAAATATTACAGTTAATATATGGTCCCAGACAACTAACCCAATGATGCACTTACCAAACCTGATAAATTGGGCATCAAAATATTCTAAGGCGGCCAACTCAAAGGAAAATGCAAGTGGAAATAATAATTTATCTTAGTAACACTTTCCTTTTGCGTATGCTGTTTAACATGATTTCATTATAGTTCGAAATCTTGGTGTATTAATGAACTTGGTTGTTCGCTTTTAAAGAACAGGATTTATTAACCATAGAAATTGAGGTCTCAAAAGCTGAAATAATAATAATAATAATAATAATAATAATAACGACGAAGATGATGACAACTGATGAGGTCCAAAGCATTTCATATATTTGTCATGAAAGTTGATACCATGATAAAGTTGGTTGATTTTCTTTTCTTTTCATTTTGTTTTTGGGTGAAGTTGTGTTAAATTTGAAGGTCTATAGTTTTGAAAATAAGTCTCACTTTGTGATGTTGTTTATCAATGTTAGCCAACACTAGTTAACAACATCAATCAAAGTTAATCGAAAATTATGCAGCGGAAATTAAATTATGAACACAGCAAATAAAATTCAATTCACAAGTAAAATACTTGTGAACTTGGGTGTACAAACGCGAAAACTATATTACTTTCTTATTCGATCAATACAAAAATATTAAGTAATATATGAAAACTAAAATATCAAAAATTTGATATTAAATACTTGTCGCCTAGGTTGAAAAACTCTTCTCCGTTAGTCACGCAACTTCGAATAGCTTGTTGATTTAGAACAATGGCTTCAAATCGTTTTCTTCTTCTTTCCTTGATGTGCGTCTTGCGTTGCGTCGTGCGTCTTCTACTTCCAAGAAATTCCGTGCGTCAAAAAATACTTTCAAGTTTTAGAATTCTCTTGTCTTAATAGACAATGCTAAAATCCTAAACTTGGTAAACAAGTAAAACAAATCCTAAACACAATTTAGTAAACTAAATAAAGTCTTGTACATCAACTAGGAAACAAATAAAGTCCTAAATCTAGTTTCCTAACTTATTTTGTGCCCAAGAAAGGCAAATAACAAAATAAGAATTATTGCCAAGAATAAATTCCTCAACAATCTCCCCCTTTTGCCTTTGTGGACAAAATACTAAGACGCAAAAACAAGATCAAACGAAAACAACTAACTCCCCCTAAGTTAGTAAACTCCCCCTAAATAAAACACCCAATGTTATTAAGTCATCAACCCAACATTACAAACCAACATTGATCAAACAGTGATCAATCTACCACTTATCAAAACAAAACAGAATAAAAGGAACTTATTGACTTTGAACCCTCTTCGAACGACGAGGGGATGTCAAAGTTCCTTCACCTCTATTCTTGCGCTTCTCCTGCATTCTCTTCATCTTCTTCAAGGCCTTATTGCGAGAGAGGATCCTCTTCCTTCGCTTTTCTCGAGCTAGACTCGCCAAGGCCTCGGCAGCAACCGTATCAAGCTTCAGCATCCTTATCAGCAGCAGCATCCTCAACATCCTCATTTGCGTAGCTAACATTTTCTCCCCCTTTTTGACCAGAAGGCGAAAGGACCTCCAAAAGCGAACCACGAAGTGCCTTCAGCTGGGTCACCTGCGCATCAATCCAATCGACATGCGCCTTAATAACCTGAACAGAAATAGGGAACATGTTGGGACAAATGTTGGGAGCGCCGGTCCCAACATCACTAGCAACATTGCCCTGAAAATGTTCCCGCCAAGGGAGATCAATAAACCTAGCATCCGTAATATGCTGGCCCCTCAAAGCAAACCAGTCAGCCTCCCCAGTAAGGACATCATCAGAATGAAGCTCCAAGCCCTGATTCTCAAGCAGGCTGAATATCAAAGAGGGAAAGCACAACGAAGCGACTGACCTGGTGGTGGAAAACTTCGTAACAATATCAAATACATGCTGCCCAAAACTGTACTTGATTCCCCTCCCAAGCCTGTACAAAAACTAGGCCTGAGGCCGAGTAACACATGTAGTATTTTTGGAGGGAACCCAATTACAAATGGTCACCTTGTGCAAAATAGAATAGAGAGACGAAAGCCTAGTGCTCGGCAACTGTTCAAACCATGTATGCACCATACCACCCGACAAAAATAAAATCACCTCATCCATATCATCCATAGTAGAATCACCCAGATATGGCTCAGTGCCAAACAATTCATCAATTAAATCAGGGGTGAAACTAAACACTTTACCACTCACAAACACTTTGCCATAGTTCATAGAGTTTGGATCAACAATAGACGGCAACAAATTTGCATAAAACTCAACAACAACATCTCGGACAAATGGCATGGCAGTAGAACTGTGGAGTACATACCTTTAAACTGGAGGTAGGCGATCAAGTTTTGTCGCTCAAACAGTTCAACTGGAACTCTCCGCTCTGGAATCAAGTGGCGGGTACGGTATGTATCAAACAACTCTGCAGTTTCGGCAGTCATAAACTTCTCCGAAAAAGGCACCATATCCTCAAGCTCAGGGGTCCAAGAAGGAGTACCCGTGGAGGAATGGGAATGAGCAGAGGCGTCGGAAGAAGTCGGCGTGGGTGCACGAGAAGCAATTGGAACATAGGCAGTGCTGGAAGACGAAATAGACGGAGAATGACGTGATGTTGGTATTGGGGAACCAACATGAGAAGCAACATCGTCCTCCTCATAAACTTTCTTTTTCTTGTTGTCCTTTTTACAGGCAGTAAGAATATCACGAAGAGGCACATCGAACGAGGAGTCAGGGGAATACTCAAAAAGTTTAGGATCAAACTCGGGTTGATCCTTACTAGCTGGAGACGGAAGAGGAACATCGGCAGTCGGTCTGGCAGAGCTGGTGACTTCGCCGATGAAAAAATCCAAAATAGTATATGGAGGGGAAGAATATTCAGTCGCAGTGGAACCTGGAGAAACCTTGACTTTCGCCCGGCCAGATCTCTTGTCGGCTAACCTCACAAGCTGTTTCCGGCGAGGCGTCTTCTTCGCCGTCAGATTAGGAGCCGAAGGCAACGGAGGCACCGCTCCTTCCACTGGTGTAGGGATGTAATCATCATCATCAGGGTCAGACATCACCGTGACATCCTCCGCAAGATTCATGTGCTCAATTGGCACATTGATGCGCGACCCTGCTTTGCTCTTCGGTACAGCGGGCGGCACAACGCCGGGAGGTATGTTGCGCAACCGCCGGGACCTCTTCAAGGTAGGGTTCCTCACTCTTCCAAACGTCTCAGCAACAAATGCTAAATATGAGGGATTATCAACGTCTATCTCGTTCCCTGGCTGTCCTGGGAACACCTGGGCTTCAGGCACGGCGTCAATCGGCGGCGGAATTGGCACGGCAGCCTGAGAATTGTGCGTCGGCGAGTGTGGTGGCGATGTTGCTACCAGTGGTGGGTTGGAAGAGGAACCACCACCGATTTCTTCGCGTATGTCCAAGCCACCAACTTTGGGATAGGGTGCAGGAACTGTTCGCTGGGGCGACGGAATTCTGCCGGCAAATATGGAACAGATGAGGGCGGTGGCGAGTTCGTCATTCTGCAAATTCTCAGAAACACACGAGAAAATAAGAAAATCGAGATAATTGGAGAGAAGTAAGGAAGCTTGAGAGTTCAATTTACAGAAGGTTAATGATCAAACGGTAAAAAAGATTCAGGTATTTATCCTTTCAAAAAAAGAACGTTGAAGGAGAGAGAAAATAAAGAATAAAAGGAGACAACCCTAATTTTACCACTAGCGGATTTTTGGGTTTTAAAAACACGATTTTTATTTCCTTCTAAAACATCACCACTCCCCCTTAGTTTAGGCTACTTGATCACAACACCAATACCATTATCTCCTTTTTAATTTATTTTAGAAATTAAATTGCACAACTCTTAAAATAAAATCGGTCGAAGTAGATAGCTGGATATATTGAACCATCAGCCCAGCAGTACATGTCTTGTGCAATATAAATTTTTACTCTTCAAATTAAACTCTTTATTACCTATCCAACCGTCCGATTACAACACCACTGAAACACTAAGTTAGCTAGATTCAAAACCCAATTAAGAGATTTCAAGATAGACAAAAACACAAGTAACAGTACGCACAACAAGATGGCATATTCACAAAGTATGAATGTCCTATGGGATGCCCAAAATTCATGCCCTAAAAGAATATACAAAAGCATATTATGATTTCAGTGACTTGATCCAATGTTGCTTTTCTTACTGATAACATTATAAACCAACATTGCCTTAGGTGAAGTCAATGGAAACTTACCTCTTAACCAAAGTTAATGACTACGTCAAGATCATTTAAGAAGGTGAAATTTAAAGATTGGATCAGTTTGTATCCAAATTTTCTTCATCCTTGAAGGGATTTGAATCTTTTAATCTTCAACAATTGCTGTTTAATACCTCTTGTTTTTGGACCTGGGAGAAAACCAGTTTCTGCGGGCAAATCCCACAATCACCTAATTGAAGAGGTTGGTTCTTTTTGCCATCACTTTTATTGTAACACAGGACCTTATTGCACTTTCAATCAAACTCAATGCATTAAAAATATGTATGAAAAGAAAAATAAAAATGCATGTAAAAGTATACAGATGTTGTGACTGATGTTGATATTGGGTGTCACAACATCACAAACCAACATTGGTTCAGACAATGCACATACCAAGATCTCTTCTCAAACGAGAGAAGGTCTCGAAATCTAATGCCTTAGTGAAGATGTCAGCAAGCTGATTATCTATTCCAATATGCTCAAGGCTAATAATCTTCCTCTCAACTAAGTCTCAAATAAAGTGGTACCTTATGTCAATGTGTTTGATTCGAGAATGCTGGACTGGATTTTTCGAGATATCAATGGCACTGGAATTGTAACACAGTATAGTCAAGATACTACTGTGCAGACCATAGTCTTCTATCATTTGGTTCATCCACAATAATTGTGTACACGCACTTCCAGCTGCAATGTACTCGGCTTCAGCTGTAGAAAGAGAAATACAATTTTGCTTCTTGCTGTACCAAGAGATTAGGTTATTACCCAGGAAAAAATAGCCCCCTGTAGTACTCTTTCTATCTACCACATCCCCAACCCAGTCTGAATCAGTATACCCTACAAGTTCAGTACCAGTATCTTTTGTATACCACACACCTAGTTCAGTTGTACCAGCAATGTACCTAATAATTCTTTTAACGGCTTTCCAGTGTGACTCTTTTGGATTAGATTGGTATCTAGCACACAAACACACATTGTACATAATATCAAGTCTACTTGCTGTCAAATACAACAAACTCCCTATCATGCTTCTGTACATGGTGTTATCAACACCCTTACCAACATCATCTCTCGACAGCTTCACAGTTTTACCCAGTGGGGTTTTCTTATGAGTTTCACTTTCTAACCCAAACTTTCTGACCAAGTTATTAGCATACTTAGTCTGGGAAAGGAAAATACCGTCATCAAGATGTTTGATTTGAAGACCGAGAAAGTACGAGAGATTACCTTCCATACTCATCTCAAATGTGTCGGACATTCGAGTGATAAACTCCTTGACCATCTGCTCGTTAGTGGATCCAAAAATAATATCATCCACATAAATTTGGACGATTAAGATGTGCTTATTGGATTTAAGAAGGAACAAAGTTTTTTCAACTTACCCTCGTCTAAAGTTCAAATAAAGCAAATGCTGAGTTAGTCTTTCATACCAAACTCTAGGAGCTTGTTTTAAACCATAAAGAGCCTTTTTTAATTTCAAAACAAAATTCGGTTTTGAGGATCTACAAATCCTTTAGGCTGCTCAACATACACTTCTTCACTTAAGACTCCATTTAAAAAAGCACTCTTAATATTCATTTGATGCAATTAAATCTTCATATAACAAGCAAAAACAAGTAAAAGCCTTACCGACTCAATGCGGGCAACAGGGGCAAATGTCTCATCTATATCTCCGATCATTTGGCCCGCGGGATGGTTTCTCTGAATTTTGGATAGGATGTCCCTTTGATGGAGGTCAATGGGTTCAGCTGGATCTTCATCTTCGGATTTAGAATCTGATTCTGCACAGTCTTGAGCTGATGTTGGTTCTAATGTTGAGTTCTCAGTACCAACATTGGTATCAACATCACTCACCTCTCTGGTTTCATGACCCGCATCTCTGTTTTCAAAACCTGCACTATCATCTAAAGGAGGAGTGATATTTTCTTAAGAATTTTGATCATAAACTAGATCATTATCATCTGTAGGTTTGACTCCACTCGTTAGATCATCGAACTTGACATTTACTGACTCAAACATGCTTCGAGTTCTAAGGTTAAACAACCTATATGCATGACTATTTTGGGAATAACCCATGAAAATACACTTATCACTCTTTGAGTTCAGTTTAGCTAGATGATTTCTATCGTTGAGCACATAGCGAATACATCAAAACACATGAAAATAGCTCAAGTTCAGTTTTTTACCCATCAACAACTCATAGGGAGTAGCACATGACCCTGGTCTAGAATAATCCCTATTTATAATATGACATGCGGTATTCATTGCTTTAGCCCAAAAACGTTTTGCTATGCTATTTGAAATGAGCATAGTTCTACTCATCTCAGCAAGAGTCCTATTTTTGCGTTCTATGCCATTTTGTTGTGGAGTAATGATTAGAGTAGAATTGTCCTTATTTTTATTAGATTTTTAGTTCGTTTTTCTATTTGTTTTTGGTATAAGTTGGACGATTTAAGCTTAATCTCGTATTTTTATAATTCTAGCTTATTTTACCGCATTTTGATCGTAATTGATGCAAGTAGGTGATATTTCATTGTTTTTCACCTTACATCTAAGTAACCGGAAGAGTTTAACGTGTAATAGACGAGGTTCGATGTTCAAGAAGTGAAGAACAAGCTTTCCGGTGAAACGAGTAGCAAAAGATCGAGAATTTGAGATAGACGTGCAGTCGCGTCACCTGACGCGACCGTCGACGCACCGTCGATGCAAGCCATGCCAGTGAGTCATGACCGCGTCAGTCGACGCTCCGTCGATGCAATGTCGACGCTACTTGCTGAAGCGTCGATGTCGACGCACCACTGTTGACGCTACTTGCTGAAGCGTCGATGTCGACGCACCACTGTCAACGCACCACTGTCAACGCACTGTCGACGCTACTTGTTGAAGCGTCGATGTCGACGCACCACTGTCGACGCAACGTCGACGCTAGCTGCTGAAGCGTCGATGTCGACGCACACCATCGACGCTCCTGCCCAGCCGACGCGCACACCTGCCGACCAAGTCTGC
>BMAC01000012.1:2112445-2124269 GCA_014905375.1 Phtheirospermum japonicum
TGAAGACAACACACGACCCCCTAGGGTATTTGAGCTGATAATACACATAATCCCACATCTCATAACGAGATTTGAAGACGGAGATCAAGGATCGAAGAACAACGCGTCCAAAAYGTCGAATTCGAGTTCGGGATTCATTCTTCGCCCAAGATCAACGTTCAAACTCTGGAATAGCTGGAGCTTTTTACTGCTTTCATTAGTTTCAATAAGCTCTCTAAACTCTTAGTTAATTTAGTAGTTAATTTCTAGTTTAATTGTTAGTTTAATTCTTAGTTAATGCTAGAACTAGTTTAATTAGCTTAATCGTTTATGCTTGTTATTGGATATTGGTTAATTTAGTTGATTTATGCGATTGATTTATGCTTAGTTATTCGTTAATCTTAGATTCATATGATACATTGCTTAGTGATAATTTATTATATTCATGCTGTTAGATTAGTAGCTATTAATTCTTAGTTCTTGAGTTCAAGTAGTTTAATTATTGCTCGTAGTTGATAATCTAGTTAAAGTGATTAGTTTAATTAGTTTTAGTTTAATTATTGTCTTAGTTTATAATGATCGAATTAATCTTTTCAAACCCCCAAATGTATATGTATGTTATTCGTAATTGAGAAAAACATTGATAAAACCGAACAGTTATTTCCTCGAGAGATACGACTAAGTCAAACTCATCACCCTACAGTTACCTCGTACACTTGCGAGCAAACTAACGTGCTTTTAAATTACTTATTAAAACGGGGTGCACAAAAGTTTGAGTCAAGTAATAGGTGAAGAAAACTCATGAATTATGCCCTCCGAAGTGCAGTATTTAGAGAAAGATGCATTTTTAAACTCTTTACCGTAATCAGTTCTAATCCTACCAATGTTCACATCAAATCTTACACACAACCTTTTTGCAAGTTTTTTGAAAGTTTCAAAGGTTTCAGATTTTTCTTTTAGAAATTCTACCCAAGTGAACCTAGAAAAATCATCTACAATAACTAAAACGTACCTCTTTCCACCAAGGCTCTCGACTTCAAGTGGTCCCACGAGATCCATATGAAGGAGTTCGAAGCAAGAAGATGTAGTGAGGCTTTGCTAAACTGGATGTGGCACCCTTACCTGATTTCCTTTCTGGCATGCCTCGCACATAGGAATGATCTTGGTGTTGAGCTTAGGCAGCCCAGATACAGCTTCTTCCTTGGCCAACCTATCCACCATCTTGTAGTTTACATGCCCGAGCTTTTGATGCCACACCTCAGCATCACTCAATTGAGACAACTTGCAAAAGGCATCACTTTAGATTTGGTAGCAGTTATCTGAAGTCTTTTGTCCAGTGAGAATACAAGATCCATTCTCCTCATAGACTTCACACATTTCACGTTTGGATTTGACACTAAAACCTCCATCGCACAGTTGACTTATGCTTATCAAATTTGCAGTAAGTCCTTTTACCTGCAACACATTTTCCAAAGTTACAATTCCAGGAACATGGAGAGTTTCTTTGACCAATGATTTGGTCATTTGCGCCTCCACCATACCTTACCTTTTCTCCTTGAAATCTGACAATGTTGGAGAGAAGCTCCTCTGACCCAGTCATATGCTTCGAGCATCCACTATCGAAATACCAGGCTCTAGGGACGTGGGACTTCAGAAAAGTATGGATCATATTGCACTTGATGTTATTTTTCTTGACCCACACTTGTTTGAACCTGGTGTTGGTATTGATGTTGGTAACATGGGAACCAACATTGGATTTAACTTCCACCATTGTTCTCTGAAAGTGTCTTCTCTCACCAATAATTTTCCAGCAGAAAGGCCAAATGTGACCTGGTTCACCACAGCGATGGCACACGAACTGTCTCCTTCTCTTCTTGTGTCGTTTGGTCGATTTTTGTTCTTGGCTTGAGGAATGTGTTGGCTGAATCGGTTTAAAGCCAATTCCATGCTTTGAGGTTTCTGAGAAACTTGTCTCCAGGATTTCGTCGAGCTTTTCCTTGCCTTTGTTCAGATTCGTGATAGTTCCTTGAACCTTTATCAACTCGATTCTCACCTTGTCTATCTCAGCATCTTTCTTGGTAAGTGACGTTTCCAAGTGGACAATTATCTCGAGTTGATCATCCTTCTCCTTGGTTAGTTTTTCTACTTCCTTCATGAGATCCTTGACCTTGAGTACCTGTTTTCCACAACTGACAAATAACTTCTTGTGCTCAACACTCAGCTGCTTGTATTCCTCAAAGTAATCAGTAGTCTCGGCATTCAGGCACACGATGTTGTCTTCAAGGATACCAACATGGACATCGTCGTCCCACACAACATTGGTGAATAAGGATGGAACAGGCTCAGTTGACTCGGAATCATTGGCATCCTCAGTAAAGTCTGTAACGACCATGCTCTTGTTCCTAAGAGTTTTGGGACACTCATTCTTTTAGTGTCCCCAACCCTTACATTTGTGGCATTGCACCTCACTGAGAGGTTTCGTGCGGCTGGATGTATTAGGAATTGACGAGGTAGACTGAGATCTGGGAAGAGCGCGTCCCGTGAATTTTGGAGTAGACGCCTGTGGTCTGGACTTTGTGCTTGACCCTCCCATGCTGTTCTTCTTCTTTAGGAAATTATTAAAACGTTGGGTCATGAAGGATAGTTCGTCTTCCTCTATAGTAGTGGACTCCATCCCTTTTAAGATCCCATTCATGCCGAATTCCTCATCGTCTTCATCGTTGTCAAAGTTAGCATCAGACGAAAGAGCAACATTCTTGTCTCTTGAGTTGGAACCAAGGTGTTCCATCTCATATTGCTTGAGGTTTCCAACTAAGATGTTGAACTCTATGTCATCAACATCTTTGGATTCTTCTATGTCAACCACCTTCATATTGAACTTCTTTGAGATGGATCTCAGCAATTTTCCTACAAGACGGGAGTTAGTTATTGACTCACCAAGCTCTTTGCACTCGCTCGTAATATCTGACAATCTCATGGCGTAGTCCATGATAGACTCCTTCTCATCCATTCTCATTGCCTCGAAGGTGGACATCATCATTCTCAGCCTTGATTTCTTTACACTCTGAGTTCCTTCACACACACACTTTAGAGTGCATCCCATGCATCATTTGCTGACTCGCAATTCTTCATGACTCTATAATAACTTGCATCTACAAAGCCACACAAGGTGTTGATGCATTTGGAATTCCAATTCGCAGCAGCCATTTCATCAGCAGTCAAGTCTACCTCCTTTTTAGGAATGGTGTCGCCTTCACCATCAGTGACACGTGGCTTTTCCCATGTAACGAGGACAGTTCTCCATGCTCGTTCGTCAATGCTCTTTAAGTGCCACCACATCCTTTGTTTACAGAGGGAATAGTTATCCCCATTGAGGATCGGAGGCTTTGGGTTGCCTTGAGCATCCACAGCACCTAAAAATAAGGATCAGTACTTAAAAGGTTAAGTAACCCGCTCTAGATGCCAATTGTTAAATTTGAAGGTTTATGGTTTTGAAAATAAGTCTTAGTTTGTGATGTTATTTATCAAAGTTAGCCAACACTGGTTAACAACATCAACCAGAGTTAATAAAAAATTATGCAGCGGAAATTAAATTATGAACCCAGCAAATAAAATTCAATTCACAAGTAAAATACTTGTGAGATTGGGTGTACAAACCCGAAAATTATATTACTTTCTTGTTCGATCAATACAAAAATATTAAGTAATATATGAAAACTAAAATATCAAAAACTTGATACTAAATACTTGTCGTCTAGGTTGAAAAGCTCTTCTCCGTTGGTCACGCAACTTCGAATAGCTTGTTGATTTAGAACAATGGCTTCAAGTCGTTTTCTTCTTCTTTCCTTGCTGTGCGTCTTACGTTGCGTCGTGCGTCTTCTGCTTCCAAGAAATTCCGTGCGTCAAAAAGTACTTTCAAGCTTTAGGATTCTCTTGTCTTAATAGACAATTCTAAAATCCTAAACTTGGTAAACAAGTAAAACAAATCCTAAACATAATATAGGAAACTAAATAAAGTCTTGTACATCAACTAGGAAACAAATAAAGTTCTAAATCTAATTTCCTAACTTATTTTGTGCCCAAGAAAGACAAATAACAAAATAGAAATTATTAACAAGAATAAATTCCACATCAATTTGGTTGATTGGAACGTGATGTTATTATAAATATTGAACACACTCGCTGGTTAAGAGTTAAAATTCAACGAGTTTCACCAAAAAAAATTGATATTTTAACGATAATAATATTTAGAAAAAAAAAAAACAGTTCTTTGGAAAATTTTATATGATCTTTTTTTCATATCGGTGGGCAGCATGTGATTAGGTGGATTTTGTAGCATCTTACACATGCTACGGATCCTAAGATATGTTAAAAGAAAGTAAGATGGAAACCAAATAATAAAAAAAAAAAAAAAAAAGAAAAGAAAAGAAAAACTCTCGCAAATTATGTCATTTTTTTTTATCACAGTAAAATTATCCTTTAAAGTACACTTTAATTTTTTCGTTACTCATATACATAGTTACATATATTGTCAAAAATAAAATAATAAAATATTGTTTTGATAACTACCGATGCTAATGGGGCTCATGTTATTGGTGCATGCAAAATTAGCATATTCAATCAATAGCTAGAAAACAAAAGCACTCACTCACTCTCATCATTTTCCTTAAAATTCTGCTCATGCAATTTATAATTTATACATAGTACTCTCTTCATTCCAAAATTCTTGTAATTATAGGTTAAGCTTTATGTTTCTTTTACTAGTTGTTTTGTATTTTTAATATAATATTATGCTTCTTTTCAAAGTTTTTCGGGAGCTTTATAGTGCCCTATCTAACGTCATGTGGTGGTGCTAAATACGTTGTGATAGCTCTTGTTTAGTCAGCTCGATAGGATTTATGTTAAGTCGTACCGAATTGACCAATCAAAAGTGCACCTTACGGTTACCAATGGAGCACCATAGAATTCATGCTGTTTTGCCTCTATGATTGATCACTTGCACATTTTTCAACCTTAATTGATTTTCCAACTTGAAGATAAAGTTAAATTTTATCACTATATAATTAAGAAGGAATAAAAAACTTAGAAAATAGAATAATTACTGAATAAGGTTAATAGGATTATTTTTCTCAATTTTTTAATTCTTGTGCAAAGTCCTACATGTAATTTGAAATAGAAGGAGTACATAAAAATTAAATATAATTTTTTTTTCTCTTTAGTTACCTGGTGCACTTATTATTTAATATTAACGGTTTTGATCATCCTTGTAAAGATTAAGAGGCCACACACACTCATAGCATGGGACAAAAGCAATTTGGCACTGTACAAATGACAATCGGTAAACTACAAAAAATTTGAGATTAGATGATAATTGGACACGCAATATAAAGTGTGTTTTTCGTGACTAAAATTAAAATATCACAAAATTTGAGTGTCACAGATATTTTCACGGTATAATCGTCATGATAAGTGAAAGTGACGATTTTTTTTTGAACGTGTCACTAAATGTTAGCTTTTGATGATGCTGATGACCATTGTCATTATATATTATACTATTTGATGACATCTAATTTGTCATTTATGTGATCAAATATTTGTCATCTAAAGGTTTGTATTGTAACCATATGTTTAAATGGTGAACGCTTATTTTGTTATCAAAACATTTGAATTTCACTGACAAACATAATTATAATGACAATATTCATTGACATATAATGACGCTCCGATTGTCACAATTTGCATTAAATATTTTTCAAATATAATATAATTCATCACTAAATATTTATGTTATAGTGACAGAATACTGATCGTCATTAAACAACTATATTTACAATGACAAAATAATATTTCACTATTTACTATGAAAGGTGATGACATGTTCTGTCATAAAAAAACTGTAATATGTGACGAAAATTATAATCATCACAAAAGATATATGTTCGATAATGATCTAAGGGGAACATATGGTGACAAAAATCTATTGTCATTAGATGAAAGTATATGGTGACATGCCAATCATCACAAATGAGTTAGTTTAAGTGTGAAGTTTCAATCATTATTTGACAAAATAAGTTGTGATGATTCATTTTAAGTGACAAATTTGAGATTATTATGTGACGATTCAAGTTGTAAAGACTGACTAAATGATGAAATCTTTCGTTGTCAAAATTTGATTGTTTTCTTTAATGACGACATAAATAGTATTGAATATGTGCATTAATTTGTCATAAATATTGTCATAAAAAATATATAAAAAATAAATACAAATAAGCATGTATTATTACAAGAGAAATGATAATAGTATCCATTCCACCAAAATACTACTTGGAACATTCAGAACATAGACCAAAATAGTACTACAATTAGAGTACTTGAAACATTGATGTCAAAAGATTATTTGAAAATATTAAGAACATATACCAAATAGTTCTTGGATTAGACAACTAGATTTAGTGTACTTGGAACATTCAAAACAAAGATATGAAAGATTAAACCAAAAGGATACCTAGAGAAATATATACCATATATTAAAATGTCTAATTTGAAGTGTCCGACTTGTTCCACATCCCAAAATTGGCAAAGAAAAGTGGGAACTGGTTTTGTACCAGGGAAACCTATGGATTTCAAATCAAAATCTTAAATTAGTGTATAATTAAAATAACAAAGAAATATTGTAAAAATATCTCAAAATTCACAATAGTAAAATTGATTTTTTTTTTCTAACATGATATATATTGGCTCATGCACTATTCTCACTCGCTTCATTCTCATTTGACTTCATGAAGGCCATAAGTTTGGTGATGCACTCGCCTTGCCAGCTTAGTTGGTTTTTTAAATCACCGACTTCATTTTTAAGCTCGGTCACTAGATATTCTGAATCTTGTGACTTCATTCTCAATTTCGGAAACTACATGTGCACATCAATAATTAGTATATATTGCACATAAACATCATCAGTTGAACTAATAACTATAATGCATATATGAACATGAGACATATAACTAGAGGGTTGTTAAGAAAAAATCTCAATTGATGGCACAACGTGTGAAAACAAAGTTTCCAATCTCCACTGCATCATTTATAAATACAACATATATGTTTTAGAAGTCTACACTACTGGTTTATGAATTTAAGATTTAATGCTATAGTCAAATGAATTTCTGTTTTCAAAAAGGCTAAGTTAAACATTCTAGAATGTGTGCAATTAATTTACTCTCAATTTTGTTTCAAATTAAAACAATATTAAGTGAACAAAATATAAAACAACTAAACCACGAGCTTGTAGCTCAAGTGGTATCACTAATCCTTTATAAGGGTGTTGACAAGGGTTCGAACCCTAGACCTCTCAAGTTATTTGAGATTTATCTTCTACTTTCCACCCACTTGACCCAACTTATTTTAAAAAAAAATATAAAACAACTAACATTGGGCTAACACAAAATCTAGATGATGATAACAACAAACTGATTACAATTATTTTTCAAGATCACTGATGACACTAAATATCACATTTTGTATAAATCAAAGCACACAAAACATATGAACCAAAAAAAAAATTGAAATCTAAACATTACAAACCTGTATCGTCATCCTCTTCATGTGATGCATCATCATTTTTATCAGTTGATTGAGGTTGAGGCATAGTTGATTTGGTTTGAAGCTTAGTGGAGTCATTTTGAGGGCCATTTGATTCAGTTTAGGGAACAAGATATTGAGTTTAATGGGAGGTAGATTGGGTTTAACTTACAGGTGAATGATCTTGAAGGTTATGTGATCAGGTTTGAGAGACAGGTGATCGAGTTCTGGAGATAGGTGATTGGGTTTGAGTGACAAGTGATTGGGCTTGACGGCTGGTTGATTTAGTTTGAGGGCCTTTAGACTATGGGTCTATTGGGTTTTGTTCGACTGATCCTAATGAGACTTAAATCATCTAGTCCATCAGAATGTATTCCTATTCTTCTACAAGGTGTGGGGACATTATTGGAAGTGTGGTTTATGACATATTCTCGAGGCTGGTTTATGGTGAATTTCTATTTCTTTAGAATACCTCCAAGTGCCATTTCACATACTACACGTGAAAACAACAAATGACATCAGGGCTTAACCATTTCAAGAACAAACAAATTAATAGCACTTCAAATAAATACACTCAATAGTTGAAATAACACATATACAATTTTAAAACACTTATTGTAGTTAGTTAGTTAAAATAAACTAATATTTCATAATATGATGACTGAAACAGTTGTTTTAAGCAATTCATATATGTAGAAAGTAAATAAAATAAGAGTTGTTGATGCTATTGTAATTTTAGTTTGTACAAGTTAAAATGAGAATAGATTGTAATTTATTGAGTCATCATAGCTCATTGGGGTATGGATGAACAATAATCACTAATTAACATTTCTGCTTTATTTTCTTTGCTTCGTAAAATCATATAATCCTTCAACCACAACAAGTTATTTACATTTTCATCGCGGAGAACCATAAAATTATTTATCTAAAGTAATTGACACGTTCTCCAGAACTTCCTGGACTCCCCTCCCCCCCTCAGAATAGTCGTTTACCTTGGCCTTATCAGTGACTATGGCCTCTCCTACCTACGCCAAACTGGATGAGCTTCAAGGTAACACCCAGTTCGAGCGAGATTTTGGAGAGGACACTAGGGTAACTGAGCAAGTTGGGGGAGAGCTGAATACCAAAGATTACAATAATGTAGACTAGATTGTTCTTTTACCTGTGTGGCTGATTTGTATTTTGAAACAACTTTTGTCTGTACTTGAACAATTTGTCATTTTCTAATTTTAGGGTTTCCTTAATTTAAGGAAACCCTAGTACTATTTTCTCTTGACCACGTGCCCTGATTTTCTTATATATGTTCATTCTCCCATTATGAATTTTATTATGGCTTCTTCAACTTTATCCGACGAGATCGATACTCTAAAGAGAAAAATCTTGAAGTCTTTTCTGAAACTTCAGTCTTTCTAACAAACTTTGTATGCTCCACGAAAAACTTTCTCAAGTATGCCAACTTTTGGAGAGGAAGAGGCAAAACAAACACTACTATAAGCGTGAGTGGGATGAGCTTCGCCAGCTCAACCATCAACTCTAAGAGGAGAAGGCTGACCTACTTGAGTCAGTATGCCGGTTGACCACTACTGCCAGCGAGGCTCGCTCTGCCTTTGAACGAGAGGATAGGTATCGCCCATGATGCTACTATAAGTGAGGCTCGCTCTGCCTTCGAGCTTTGGCTTCTGATAAGAGGGCTTTTTCTTCTCACCCATGACGTTTCATGTGACTAATTTCAGATTTTGTTTTGATGTATTTCTGTGAGCATTTTCTTTCATTTCTTGTACTATAATCAAGCTTGCCAATTTCTATTATGTATCGGAATGGCCTCTTTTACCTTAGACATTTTTTGCTTTTGTGTTTTCTCGTGCAATTTGAAGTCGGGTCAGCCAAAAATCTTTACTAACAATCAGATCAGGTTCTTCAAGGCATTTGCCTCTAGCCAATGAGGGCTAAAATTTCACTAACAATCAGGTCAGTATTTTTTGGGCATCTGCCCTTAGCCAATTAGGGATAAAACTCCACTGACATTGAGGTCAGGATTTTTGGGGCATCGCCCTTAGCCAATCAGGGCTAAAATTTCACTGACAATCAGGTTAGGATTTTTGGAGCATCCGCCCTTAGCTAATAAGGGCTAAAATTTCACTGACAATAAGGTCAGGATTTTTGGGGCATCCGCCCTTAGCCAATCAGGGCTAAAATTTCACTGACAATCAGGTCAGGATACAATAAAACAAGGATAAACTTAAAACACATTTTATATAAATAGATTTCATGCATTAATCTTACACATAATATTTCCGTAGGTTTGCTACATTCCACACTCAGGGTACTCCGACTCTATCAATTTGATCTAATTCATAAGCCCCTCCTACAAGAGTTTTTGTGACCTTGTATGATCCTTGCCAAGTAGCATCTAGCTTTCCCTTGGGCTTACCTAAGTCAGCTCTGTGGAGGAAAAGGTCTCCTATCTGAAAATACCTCTCCACTACCAATTTATTATAGGTTGCCCTGATTCGTCCTCTCATGTGTTCCATCTTTATCATTGCTCTTTCTCTCTTTTCCTCAATTAAATCTAGCGCATCCTGTACTAGCAGCTCATTCTGGTTTTTTCAACGCTCTGTATTTGGTGAGTCTCCATACTTATCTCTGCGGTAATTACGGCATCCATGCCATATACAAGGATAAATGGAGTTTCTCCATTGCTTCCCTTGGGGTTAATTCGATAGGCCCATAAGGTTGAACTGAGCTCCTCCACCCATTTGCCTCCGGACTTTTCTAAACGTGCCTTAATCCACTGCACCAGGATTTGATTAGTCACCTCAACCTGACTATTTGCCTGAGGGTGGTAAACAGACATGAAATGATGGTTTATCTTCATCTTTGTGCACCAGGCTCGAATTCGAGCTCCCATGAACAGCGTGCCATTATTGGACACCAAGATCCTCAGGATCCCAAACCGGCACACTATATTCACTACAAAAAAATCCGGCAGTACTGGCGGATTTACTGGAGGCCAAAAAGCCGCCAGAAATACTGATGGTCTTCCTGGCGGTCGACTTTGCTGGCGGATATGCTGACGGCTTTGTCCGTCAGCAAAAAAGGCCGCCAAAAACCCGCTAGAGAAAGAGCGGGAGTTTATCCCGCTTAATTATACTGATGGCCGTGACCGTCAGTGTATAAAATTGGTGTCGCTGACGGGTTAGGCCGTCAGGATCCTGACGGTCGCGGCCATCAGAATATAATTCTTAATTAAAAAAAAACAAGCTCGCTAATCCTGAGGGCCATGACCGCCAGGATATTATTTTTAATTAAAAAAAATAAGCCCGCTAGTCCTGAAGGCCATTGGCCGTCAAGAATATAACCTAAAAAGTCGGGGTCCTTCCTTCTCTGCCTCACTGTCCAGAAGCAGCAGCAACAAAAAAAAATCATTGTGAAATCGTCGAAAAGTAAATCAAACGAGGAAAGGAGTAAGGGAAAGTCCCTGAGAAATAGTCGAGCGAATCCAAAAGGCGATTGTGCAATCATCTTTCGTCTTGAATCTCGTGATCGAAAATGTCTTGAAGAAAAACCTAAAAAGACAAAACAACCGAACAAAAACAAACTAACTAGAAAAACTATAAGGAAAAGGAAAACAAATACTTGGGTTGCCTCCCAAGAAGCGCTTGTTTAACGTCGAAAGCTCGACGCCTTATACGAACGTTGCTATCCTGGATCTAAGAAAAGGTGACGATCGTGCCACGCCTTAGTGTTCTCCAACAGTAAGCATAGGCAATGTAATTCTCCAAGGCGCGCATGGTAAGCAATTCGTAGAAAAAAAACTATTAACTCGCTTCAGGGGTCGAAAAAACGAATAATCTATCACCATAAACACATCAACAATCAATTCGGGCACATGGTGATCCGCAAACCTTTGGATAAACGAGGAAATTCGTCGAACACAAGAATCTATCATCCTCCACTCCAAGTCCCTTTAATTTATCATCCACCATCTCCATCTCTAAATTGTTGAAAGGTTTGGGTGGCTCAAAAATAGACTCGGCCTTCGCATCTTCCTTGATTAATTCGTCCACCACTTCAAATTAAAATCCATTAACGGCTCGGTTGGGATAACAAGAGGCTCAATAAATTCCTTCTCGAACACCTCATCAAAATTGACATCGTCCACAACAATGTCGTTCAAATTCATCCCCAAAATTGCTGCTGCACGATTTAAAAATTCGTCGTTGTCCTCGACGTCTAAATCATCCGACACAAGAGGAGTAAATTTATCTTC
>BMAC01000012.1:2127462-2149693 GCA_014905375.1 Phtheirospermum japonicum
AAATAACCCCATACTTTAACCCTAGTTTTGTAATTAATTCCTAATGAATCCAAGTTTCAACTCTAATCCCTAAATAAACACTAAAATCTAACCTTTAAAACTAATTATATAACAATTAATAAACCTAAAACTAATTATATAATAATTAATAAACCTAAAACTAATTATATAACAATTAATAAACCATAAGTATATAAAAAAATATACAAAAAAATACAAATATACAAAAAAATAATCAAAAATATAAAATGAAAATCGAAAGTGGAGGTGGTGGTGGACCTCGGAGCGGCGGCGGAAGTGGAGGCAGGCGGTGGTGGTGGACCTTGGGCTGGGCTTGGCTACGGCGCGGTGGAGGCAGGTGGTTGCGGTGGAGGCAGGCGGCCAAGGTGGAGGCTCGGCTGCGCGTGGCGACGGTGGGCTAGGCTTCGGAGCGGAGCGGCGGTGGTGGCTTTATATTTAGGGCAATCAGGAGATTGCCGGATTTTTAGAGGGAGGATGGTTGAGTATGATTTATATTTGAAAATTGTGCAATTTGAATTTTTTTTACGTGATTGATCACTATTTCTGCGCTGTATTGTGTTTGTATGGCTTGCCTGTCAAAGTTAGCTATGTATGATTTGAGGCTCTAGTCTTTTGAGCGTGCATAAGTGCATAAAGTTTTCAAAAATTATTATTTATATATTATAAAATGGTGCTTGTACGCAATTGATTTCGCAAAACCTTAAAAGCAGCGTCAATTCAAAACTTTTTCATGCAAAAAGCTTGTGAGTAGCCTGAGTGTTTATCATCTTTGCATGTGCTTGACTGAGTTTCTGATTTGATATCTCTTTGATACCGCTGTGTGTAGTTGACTTTGAAAATGAGGTTAAGGCACAGAAAAAAAAAAAATCCTATTCCGGCCATATCCATATATTTTAGCCACTATAAATTATGAATGAGCCCCTCATAGCCAAATAATTCATGCCTTTAGCCTTGAATGATTTTATTAAGTCGACCCCTACTAACCCATTAAAAACGTGGGGTAGGAGTTCGCTATTTTTATTCGTTATTAGTGTTTTAGAATTTTTGTTAGGAATTTATGAATTATTGTAATTTAGGACCACCATCCTAAAAAAAGAGAAAAGAAAAAAAGAAAAAAAAAACGACGACCCCATAAGAAGAATTATAATAAGGGGGATAAAAAAAAGGGGATGGCGAGTCTTGTTGATTCGTGTTTAGTCATTGCCTACGCGCTAATAAAGGTTTGTGTTTTATTGTTTATTTTATAAAGCCTAATATTTAAGACGCAAGAGTTGTGTTGAAAAGAAGAATCATATCTTGAGCTTCAACTTTATTTAAGTGGTTTGAGCAACAAGTCGGTTTTAGAGTTTCGAGTTGAGAAATAGCCCAAGTATAAGGCTACGTTATGAGTGTTTAGTGAGGTTTTTTATTTTTGAACGAGGTGAAGCACTTTGCTTCGTGATTAGATTAAGTTGAGTGAGTTAGCCACACGACTTAAATATTCCATACCCATCCAAAGAGCCTTACATTTCAACCCAAAAAAACCTTTTTCGATTCTTAGTTCGACAACACACTTAATTTGCGATTGAAAAGAGATTAATTTTCCATTTTTATTTATTGTGCATGTATTTGTATGATTTTAGTGTATACACGTCCTATGCAGCAATGCTTAAGTGCTTTTGAGTGAACACCCCTTATATATTTCTCTTTTGAGAGAATGCATGATTTTTTTTTGGAGCGACAATGTAATAAGGGTGGAGTGTTTGACGTTGCGTTACTTGTATCTATATTTTCAAAATTATGTATGTAGCATAGCACGACTCATTGCTTGAGCTGTTTTTCTTTCTTGTTATACTTTGAATCTATCGTTTGTTCGAGGACGAACAAACCAATAAAGCGTGGGGTAGTTGATTAACATGAATTTTTCTTGATTTTAGTTAGTATTTTAGTTCATTTTTGTTATTGTTTTCGGTGAAAGTTGGATAGATTGAGCATATTTTCATATTTTCTTATCTCCAAATTGTTTTAGAGTATTTTAATTATAATTAATTAATTTTATGTTCTTTTAGGTATTTTTAGGTATTTAGGTTTGGACGTAGTCAAGAATGGGCAAACGAGTAGAGTTTCAGCGAAAACGGGCCGCGATTTGAAGAAATGACAGTTTTGGGCCTTCTAGAAGGGATGTCTCTGGGCCCAACCGGTATAGAAAGCTGGGCTGGCAGCACCTCCTGATTCTGGGCCTTCTAGAAGGGTCGTTTCTGGGCTCAACCGGTATGGAAAGTGCTGAACGTCCTTGAAGGGGCGGAAACCCTAATTTTGACCCCTTTTCTAAGCCACCTACCCCCACCACTCACATTCGAAAATACACATTATTCCTAGGGTTTCTAAGGCCTTTTGGGGGTTGACAACCCCAAGAGTGCCATTTTATTTTCTTAGTTTCTCTTCATAATTTTTAGTTTTAAATCTCTACCTTTTAGAATAGTTTAGATTAGTTCTTAGGTAATTTAGATCCAAGATCTCTACGATCAAACGTTGTTAATCTTCGTCGTTAATTAGTAAGTTCTTATCCCTTATRCTCTTTAGTTTAATTTGCATGCTTTCATTAGTTTAATTAATTATCTCAAAATAATTATTATTTCCATGACGAATTGTGATTTCGATTGCTTTGAGATTGTGATATTGAGATTGATGATTTTTATTAGCCAGATGTTATGGGTCTAGAGCCTAGATTCGTTGTGAACCATCAATTGGGACTTCCCAATTGATCGTGGAGACGAATCAAAGCTCTAGAACCCTAGTTTTCTTAAATCGTTTTAAAAGTCTTTTAATTAATTCTTAGTTAAAATGATCTTTAGTTTAATTAGTTCTTAATTTAAATAGTTATATATTTAATTAATTAGTTCATAGTTTAATTAATTCTTAGTTTTAATTAGTTTAATTAGTTTCTAGTTTTTAAAACAAATCAAACAAAACCCCGTTTATGTGTTATTTTTCTTTATTTTCTTATTCGTGATACGCAAACACAAAACGAACTTCCGAATCTAGCTTTCCTCTGAGATCGACACGAGTCATCTTACCCACCTACAAGTGATCCCGTTCTCTTGCGGGCGAACTTTTTAAAATTGACAATTTTAAATAAAAATAGGTGCGGAAAAGTTCGAATCAGTATATATATTGTTCATGCATAGGAGGCCGTGGTGATCGGCCGGGGTTTAATTTTGTTTATATATATTATTGTCATTGGTGTTGTTGGTTGTATACCGTCGGATGTTGACGTGGGTTACGGCTCCGGCTGGGAGGTGTTGTCCCTCCAGTAGCGGGTATTCAAATTTTTTTCAAAAAATGTGATAGGGTGTCACGTGGTTTTATTTAAGTTTTCAAAATATTTTTCAAAAATGTGACCGTGGTAATTGCTTATTTGGAACCTTGGCGAAGTGACGCGATGCATATAGATCACTTGTTTGAGAATTAATATCAAATAGAAAATTTTGAAACTAAGTTTTGAATTATTCTAATATTCCGTAGACCCGTTTGAGATTTAGTATCAAATATAGAGTTTGATACTAAATTTCGAATTGTCCCATTTTTGGACAGTTTGAGAATGTGACTTGTAGTATGGTTATCTTATGTGTATGTTTTTTTTTAAGTTTTTAAATTTCGATTTCTGCATCTCTCTAATTGTTCTCGGGTGCACTGAAATATACRTGCACTAYRAGAAYTGDGGGGAGATGCTGCCGAAATTTTGAATCTAAGAAAAATGCATATTTTAAGATAATACAGACTACTAAACGTGACGTTCTTGAATGGGATAGAAACCATACCAATTAGAACTCGAATTACTTATTCTTCTCGTAATGCTGCCGGAATTATGCCACCTTCTTTAATTATAGAATCACGAATAACACTCAAGAATCTTAGGATGGCTGATGATCGTAGTTGGATGTACAAACAGAATATTTCCAGATTTCTAAATTCGGCATTACCGGTGTAGATAATTTCATACAATTTGCACTCACGCATGATTCTGTAGAGAGGGACGGTGATAAACTAAAATGCCCTTGCCCACGAACTAAGTGTAGGAACTCTAGTTATAGGTCTATCGATGAGATAAAATGTCACATCGGTACCAAAGGGTTCATTGCTGATTACTACATTTGGACTCATCACGGGGAAACAGATCACGTCTCATCGCCTGCTGATATTGAAATCGGGGGATCATTATCAAATGCGTACGTCAATATGGTGCGAGATGTTGTCGGTCTTAATTTCGATATGAATGCCATTGAGTTAGATGAATCACCTAATCCCGAGGCGAAGAAATTTTTCGATATTCTGAAAGCTGCAAAAAAACCTCTGTATCCCGGCTGCGAGAAACACAATTGGTTGTCTTTAGTTGCCCGTTTTATGAATTTAAAATCGGAGCATGGCATTTCTCATAAATGTTATGATCAATTTATTGATTTAATCAAAGAGATCGTTCCAGAAGACAACAATGTTGCAGATAATTTCTACGAAAGTAAGAAGTTGTTGAGAGGTATAGGGTTTGCATTAAGAACTGCATGATTTATTGGAAGGATGATTTGAATCTGGATAAGTGCAAATTTTGTGATCATCCACGGTTCAAACCCTCGAAGAAGGGACAAGCTAAAAGGCGCAGGTCCAACTTAATTCTGTACAAGAGGATGTTTTACTTTCCTCTAACGGCTCGCCTGCAGAGGTTGTACGCATCTAAAACAACGGCAAAGGATATGCGGTGGCATGCAGAACATACGGTAGAGGATGGTGTCATGCACCACCCGTCAGATTCTGAGGCTTGGAGGTACTTCGATCAAACTCATCCAGAGTTCGCCGCTGAAACTCGAAACATAAGATTGGGTCTATGTACAGACGGATTTCATCCTTTTAGAAGTTTCGGAAAACAATACTCTTCATGGCCGGTGATTGTCACACCATACAATTTGCTTCCCTGGATGTGCATGAAAGAGTATTATATGTTTCTCAGCGTTCTCGTCCCGAGCCCACAAAACCCCAAAGATAAGTTAGATGTTTTTCTACAGCCATTGATTGAGGAGCTGAAGCAACTGTGGTCTGACGGTGCTCTCTCGTATGATGTATCTAAAAAACAGAACTTTCAGATGCGAGCGGCCCTTATGTGGACCATTAGCGACTTTTCTGCATACTCGATGTTGTCCGGTTGGAGTACGGCCGGTCAAATGGCTTGTCCATATTGCATGGAGCGTTCAGACGCTTTTACCCTGCGAAAGAGCATGAAACAATCATGGTTTGATAACCATTGTAAATTTCTAGAATGTGATCATCGACTTCGTAAAGATAAAAATTTTTTTAGAGAAAATAGAAAGGTTGAAGCTCTGCCGCCGCACGTGCGTTCTGGAACAAAGATTTTGGCCGAAATTGAACGGCTAGGACTTCTGAAGGTAACCAATGAAAACCACGAACATGTGAATGGACTAATAGCAAAGAATAGTGGTTGGAGAAAAATAAGTACTTTTTGGGATTTACCTTACTGGAGCACTAACTTGATTCGTCATAATCTAGACCTTATGCACATTGAGAAAAATGTTTTTGATAATGTGTTTAACACGGTGATGAATGTCAAAGGGAAGACAAAAGACACTTCGAAATCAAGAGTTGAGTTAGCAGAATACTGTCACCGTCCCAAACTTCATGCAGACGCATCAGGAAAGTATCCCAAAGCATCGTACATGCTCGATAAGCCGTCGAAAGTTGCATTGTGTGAATGGATAAAGGCTCTCAAATTTCCTGATGGGTACGCATCAAATCTAGGTCGCTGTGTTGATATGAAAGGGTTGAGATTACGGGATGAAAACCCATGACTGTCACGTGTTTATGCAGCGGTTGATCCCAATTGTATTTCGAGAACTGCTTCCTCATCCCGTGTGGAAGGCATTAACAAAGTCAAGTTTGTTTTTCAGAGATCTGAATGCGAGAGTCATTGGAACTGCTGATATGAGTCATTTAGAGCGTGACATTGTCCTAATACTCTGTCAACTTGAGATGATATTTCCACCTAGTTTTTTCGATTCAATGGAACATTTGCCCGTACACTTGACTCAAACTTTTGTGCACCCCGTTTTTAAATAATTTAAAAGCACGTTAGTTTGCTCGCAAGTGTACGAGGTAACTGTAGGGTGACGAGTTTGACTCGAGTCGTATCTCTCGAGGAAGTAGCTGTTCGGTCTTTCGGATGTTTTTCTCAATTACGAATAACATACATATACATTTGGGATTTTGAATTGATTGAATTGATCATTACGAACTAGGCAGTAATTAAATTAAAGCTAACTAAACTAATTATTCTAAATTATCAACTAAGAGCAATAAATAAATTATCAATAAACGCTACGAAGATTTAGAGCTAATTATCGTATCTAAAAGCATGGACTTAAGAAACTATCACTAAGAAATTGAATCATACGAATCTAAGAACGAATAATTAAACATAAGTCAAATCGCATAAATTAACTAAATTAACCAATACCCAATATCCAAACATAAAGATGATTAAACTAATTATCAAAACTAGAATTAACTAAGAAATTAACTAAGCAATTAACTACGAATTTAACTAAGAGTTTAGAATACTTATTGAAACTAAGGAAATCAATGAAAAACTCTAGCTATTCCGGAGTTTGAACGTTGATCTCGGTTGAAGATTGAGTTCCGAACGCGAAATTGAAGTCTCGGACTTGTCGCTCTTCGATCCTTGATCTTCGTCTCCAAATCTTTTTATAAGATGTGGAATTATTGTTATTGTACGCTAAAATACCCTAGGATATCGTCTCTCTGGTGGCTCTCTCCTTAAAATCCGAAATAATGAGGGTTTAAATAGATATTGCAAGTCTTGGCGCACAAGAAACCTTAAAATCCGAATTCTGGGCCATCGCGTCGACGGTGCGTCGACGTAGCGTCGACTGACGCGCGCTGGCGCTCGGCAGGACTCGGCAGACTCGGTCGGCAGTGCTCGGCAGGTCTGGTCAGCAGGTGTGCGCGTTGGCTGGGCAGGTGCGTCGACGGTGTGCGTCGACATCGACGCTTCAGCAAGTAGCGTCGACGTTGTGTCGACATCGACGCTTCAGCAAGTAGCGTCGACGACGCTTCAGCAAGTAGCGTCGACGTTGCGTCGACATCGGTGCGTCGACATCGACGCTTCAGCAAGTCGCGTCGGCAGGGCGTCGACTGACGCGGAACATGGCTCGCGTCGACGGTGCATCGACGGTCACGTCAGTCGACGCGACTGAGCTTCTGTCTCCATTTCTTGGTCTTTTGCTACTCGTTTCACCGGAAAGCTTGTTCTTCTACTCTTGAACATCGAACTTCGTCTTTTACGTGCTAAACTCTTTCGGTTACTTAGCTGTAAGGTGAAAAACAATGAAATATCACCTATTTGCATCAATTACGAATAAAATACGGTAAAATAAGTCAAAACTATAAAAATACCGAATTATGCTTAAATCGCCCGACTTATACCAAAAACAAATAGAAAAACGTACTAAAATACTAATAAAAACAAGGACAAATCTACTCTAATCACCACTTACCATACGAAGCGAGAATTGTTGGTCCAGTGCAATATAGTAGGATGTATCCTTTCGAGAGGTATCTTCACAAGTTGAAAAACAATGTAAGGAATAAAGCGTGTGTTGAAGGCTCGATAGCAAACGCATATCTAGTTGAAGAGGTGTCGAATATTATTTCGTACTACTTCGATGATAATGTCTCCACAAAAAGGACAAACTTAAATTGTAATGAAGAAGTTCAAAATGATGAATATGACAATCCAAACGTTTTATCTATTTTCAAAAATACCGGTGAAGCTTTCTCGGACGCAGGGAAAAGATTCTTGTCGGGTGAAGAATTGGTCGAGGCCCGAAGATATGTGTTACTAAATTGTGTTGAACTCTAACAATTTATCAGGTTAACAATTCAAATTCGTTGCAACCCTAATCATCAAAATCTATTAATTAAATATTATAACAATTCTTCATTTTAATCTAAATGTGTAGTTTGTTCGAAGATGGTATTAAATATCACCAATCGAACATTACAGATGAGGCACTGGCTAGAAAAGTGGATGCTGAATTTCCTGTTTGGTTTGAGAGCTACGTGAGTCTTAATTATCTTTAAAATTACGTGGCAATTAAAATATATTATAACATTTGAAAACATAAAATTATTGTAGGCACGAGATCCTTTGAACAATGTAAATGACGATTATATGAGGTCTATTGCGTATGGTCCATCACGTGTTGTGAACACATTCAACGGTTGTAAGATAAATGGATATAGATTTCACACGCTCTTGTATGGCTCTGAACGATCAACGTCGAGCATAGGATTTTGTATACGAGGAACAAATTATGGGCCAGATTACATGGATTATTACGGTCTCCTTCTAGAAGTCGTTGATTCGTACATTTTTGTTACGAATCTGTACATAATCGAGTCTTGTTTTAGTCTTTTTATTATCTTTTTCGGGTTAAGACTAGGATGAATTGCATCGTTTTGCACCTTTTGTCTCCTTACTTAAATTTCCGACTTGTTGATCGCTAATCGGTCCAAATGAGAGTAATTCTGTATTTTTCTCATACAGCTAGAGCGTCCGGTGAATCCAAGGCACAAAGATAGAAGAAGCGATGTTCAAAAGTAGCCCTTAAGGACACTCACAGATCGGACAGTGTATGTCTCCGATTGGACTAACTGATGACGAGTACACCGGCCGAACGAACTGACGCACCGATCGAAGCAACGAACAGTAGCCTCTGTCCGATCGGACAAGACCTTTGTTCGATCGGACAAGTACGTTACGCATACATATTTTTGAGAATTTTCAGTTATGAAACGGCTGAAAGATGTTTAAAAACACAGAGGAGGCTAGGGTTTGAGGATTATTCAGTCTTGGAGACCCTTTGGAGGCTGGAACAAGGTTAGAGAACCACAAAAACACCCAAAGGTTGAGAGATTTGATACATCTCTCATACCTCTAGCATAAAACCGTTCGATACCATATCAAGATACGTTTCACAGTCGTCGATGTTCAACGCGAGGATTCTGGGTTCGTGACAAGCCTTGTGATTCTACGCAACTTGTTCATCATCTTCAAGCATTGAGAATAGTTCAACGATTCGAAATTTCTAAACTCGTAGCTTTGATGTTTTCTTAGAAGTCTGATTCCGGATTTATTTTGAGTAGTTGGAGAACATGTTAGATAATATTTCGTTGATCGTTAGTTAAGGTGTTGGTGTTTGGAATTGATACTATTATGTTTTGGATTGTTGATGATAGAATGAGCAATTGCTTTGGATATTCTATTGATATTTTGTGAAGTACTGGAGATTAGATTTCATGTTATTGTGTTTTGAAATATTGCTATTAGCTAGTGCTATTGGGTTGTCTAATATGTTCAAACAGTAAATTGTTATAGTTGATGCATTAGTAGTCAAAAGCATGTTTATGATCGTTGTTATTTCATCTAAAAGTTCTTGTTTGATTCACGCCTTTTGCTATTCCCATCCCTTGTCGAGAGGTTGACACCCTCGAGACAAGAAGTTTTCGTCATTATTATAAAGTTGTTGAAATGAAGTCCTTTCCAAAACCCCATTTGACCGTGTGTTTAGATAAACTTGTCATATTAGTATAATAAGTATCGTTAAATCTGATTCCCATTCCTCGAGAGATTGACCCAAGTTAACTCACCAGTCTACAAGTGACTCCGTTCTCTTGCGGGCGAACTAAACTCCTTTTCAAACGTAGACGAGTGTTGGTTAACCGGTAATTAATTTTGAAAGGAATACAAAAGTTCGGCTCAATCGTTCAATTGGAGTATCACGGGCTTCAAACGACCAGAAGGACGCTCTTGTTCAAATGTGAGTGGTTTTATCCAACTCCAGCCGACACGAAAATTCACCCTCAATATAAGCTCGTTGACATCAATCATAAACGTAGATTCAATCAATACGAGCCATTTGTACTCGCATCCCAAGCAACTCAAGTGAACTACAGTTCATATCCGAGTTTGAAGCGAGACAAACTAGATTGGTGGGCAACTTGTCAAATCATAGCTCGATCGACGGTGGATTATATCGAGCCTCGCGTGCCTGAACAACAGTCATTCCAAGAAGATGTCGTAGAAATATTTCCTACAATACAATTAGAGAATGTCGACTTCCAATTAAACGACCCTCTCAATCACAAACACGACGAGTCGTTTAATGATGATTTAGAAGAGTCAGAAAGGGATGAACTAGATTTAACTGAAGAAGACGAAGAAAGCTACGAAGATGAGTTTGAAAGTTAAGGCTGAGGTTTGAAGATTTTATGAGTGTCAACGATAATCTGGACAATCATATAAACACACACACACACACACACACACACATATATATATATAATTATGTAAAATTTTATTTATTAATAAAACTATGTTGTATGATAGATGCCTGGCAGAGGTCCTCATCATCGTCGGATTTCTCTCGGATCATCGTCCTCGGGACACCATGAGGATGATGCCACCGACATGGACCTCGATGATACTGTTCCACCTACCCCGTCTGATGAGGTGGGGACAAGCACGCCTGGTACAGAGGTCAGGACTTCCGGGGTCGAGGTATATGTGCTCGGAAATAGGTAAGTAACATATCAATTTTGTTATGTTTTCAATATATAATTTAATTATTTGACATATATTGAAATAAACTTATTAATTTTTAGGTTACCAACTCCGTCGAAGGACTTGCCGACCTATCTCAGGACTATACACGAGGCTCGTATCCACCCAGCAGGGTGGAAATACGAGCACATCCCGGACAGCCATCGTCAGACGTGGTGGCCTCATTTTAGGGTAATTTTGAAGTATTTTTTTTATTTATGTTAAGTAAATTGCTTAATTATTTTGTCTAATTGTATTTCTTTTGTAGGGATTGGTGTGGTGGGACACTCGTATGTACGACGAGAATGCCATCAGGACGGCATTCTATATATCGATGCGGGAGTCTTATAAGAGTCGTATATACGAGTGGAGGAAGGCGTATCGACTGAATGGGACGATACCTGCTATTGTAGGGGAGACGACTTGGAACAGGTGGCTGTTGGAGTTTCAGCGGCCTGAGGAGGTGGAGAAATCTGAGAAGGCCAGGCGGAACAGGATGAGCGAGCCCGGCGGCCCTTCGACTGGTATAGCGAAGCATCGAGGCGGGTCCATGCCGGCTAATCGACAGGCGGCCGAGATTGTAAGTCGATGATAATATTTTAAGTAATTAATTATATTATTGAACATGTATAATTTTATGTTTTAATTAATTCATTATATTAAATATTGTAAATGTAACTTTAAATACAGGCTGCACAGACGGGTTCGCAGCCCAGTAACTACGAGCTTCTGCTGAGGTATCATCGAAATCCCGACGGCACATTTACGGATCCCAAAGCCCAGAGGATAGCTGTAAGTTTATATTTATATATGTTATATATATAACCGATTATAATATAATATATAAATATGTATATATATAGATTATTATAAAATCTGATAAAGTTGTTTGGTAATAATAGCTGAAAATTTTGATATCAGGAGGATTATGAGAGGGCTTTGGAGGAGAGGCGTGCTGCGTCGTCTGATGATAGCAGCCCCTCAGGTAGACCCGAACGAGGTCTACCTACAGGTCGTCGGGAATAGGAAGGGTCGACGCTATGGCCTTGGATGCTTTGGGAAGACTCAGAAGGGCTGCAGTACTTCTTCCACCTCCACCGCCGATGTTCATCAGCTCCAGACGCAGGTGCAGTCCCAGCAGGAGCAGCTTGAGCAGCTTCAGCGGATCCGCGATGGAGCAGGCGCTGGAGATTCAGCGGATCCGTGAGGAGCAGGAGCGTTCCCAGTTGAGGCTCCAACAGCAGATTGAAGAAGCTGTTGCTCGGGCCATGGGCTCGTCGGCCTCCCGCTGATCCGGATGGTGGCAGATTTAGATGTGGATGGATAGTTCAGGATTATTTTATACATTCGATTGATGAATTGATTTTTAGTTATTGAATAATTTATTTTGATTTTCTTATTAGTGGATAGTTTATTTTGGATTATCTAAAATTTTATTTGTTTATGAAGGTCCTCATCATCGTCGGATTTCTCTCGGCTCATCGTCCTCGGGACACCATGAGGATGATGCCACCGACATGGACCTCGATGATACTGTTCCACCTACCCCGTCTGATGAGGGGGGACGAGCACGCCTGGTACAGAGGTCAGGACTTCCGGGATCGAGGTATATGTGCTCGGAAATAGGTAAGTAACATTAATCAATTTTGTTATGTGTTCAATATATAATTTAATTATTTGACATATATTGAAATAAACTTATTAATTTTTAGGTTACGAAGTCCGTCGAAGGACTTGCCGACCTATCTCAGGACTATACACGAGGCTCGTATCCACCCAGCATGGGTGGAAATACGAGCACATCCCGGACAGCCATCGTCAGACGTGGTGGCCTCGTTTTAGGGTAATTTTGAAGTATTTTTTTTATTTATGTTAAGTAAATTGCTTAATTATTTTGTCTAATTGTATTTCTTTTGTAGGGATTGGTGTGGTGGGACACTCGTATGTACGACGAGAATGCCATCAGGACGGCATTCTATATATCGATGCGGGAGTCTTATAAGAGTCGTATATACGAGTGGAGGAAGGCGTATCGAATGAATGGGACGATACCTGCTATTGTAGGGGAGACGACTTGGAACAGGTGGCTGTTGGAGTTTCAGCGGCCTGAGGAGGTGGAGAAATCTGAGAAGGCCAGGCGGAACAGGATGAGCGAGCCCGGCGGCCCTTCGACTGGTATAGCGAAGCATCGAGGCGGGTCCATGCCGGCTAATCGACAGGCGGCCGAGATTGTAAGTCGATGATAATATTTTAAGTAATTAATTATATTATTGAACATGTATAATTTTATGTTTTAATTAATTCATTATATTAAATATTGTAAATGTATCTTTAAATACAGGCTGCACAGACGGGTACGCAGCCCAGTAACTACGAGCTTCTGCTGAGGTATCATCGAAATCCCGACGGCACATTTACGGATCCCAAAGCCCAGAGGATAGCTGTAAGTTTTATATGTTTATATATATATATATATATATATTATATATATATATATATTATAATATTATATATATATATATATATTTATTATAAAATCTGATAAAAGTTGTTTAGTAATAATAGCTGAAAATTTTGATATCAGGAGGATTATGAGAGGGCTTTGGAGGAGAGGCGTGCTGCGTCGTCTGATGATAGCAGCCCTCAGGTAGACCCGAACGAGGTCTACCTACAGGTTGTCGGGAATAGGAAGGGTCGACGCTATGGCCTTGGATGCTTTGGGAAGACTCAGAAGGGCTGCAGTACTTCTTCCACCTCCACCGCCGATGTTCATCAGCTCCAGACGTAGGTGCAGTCCCAGCAGGAGCAGCTTGAGCAGCTTCAGCGTATCCGCGAGGAGCAGGCGCTGGAGATTCAGCGGATCCGTGAGGAGCAGGAGCGTTCCCAGTTGAGGCTCCAACAGCAGATTGAAGAAGCTGTTGCTCAGGCCATGGCTCGTCGGCCTCCCCGTGATCCGGATGGTGGGCAGATTTAGATTGGATGGATAGTTAAGGATTATTTTATACATTCGATTGATGAATTGATTTTTAGTTATTGAATAATTTATTTTGATTTTCTTATTAGTGGATAGTTTATTTTGGATTATCTAAAATTTTATTTGTTTATTATTTTTAATTTAATTATTAATTAATATATCCGAAATTTTATTAATAGACTTTCGGAAGAAAATTACAACAAATTGTTGCCAGGAAACCAGCGTAATGCTGACTGCAAAAACTGCAGCGAATGCTGACGTTGAACCCGCCAGGAATGCTGACTGCCAACCCGCCAGGAATACCGACGGCCCACCCGCCAGGAAAGCATCAGATGTTCCTTGCGGGTTTGACCCGCCAGGAATACTGGCGGGTTTATGCTGGCGGGCAGAGCTGTCAAGGAATCCGCCGGTATTCCGGGCGGGAACATTTCTCCATCAGGATACTAGAATCCTGACCACAAAAATACTGGCGGCCATTATCCATGAGGAGGCCGTCAGTATTTCATATAGTGATGGAATCCTGACGGATTTGGCCATCAGCACTGCCGGATTTTTTTGTAGTGATTCCTCAACAAAAAGCCCATTACCGCGTCTTCCGTAATTTTTGCTAAGGCTTAAGCCTCAACCCACTTGCTGAAATAGTCAATGGACATGATCAAGAGTTTTTTCTAGGCTTGAGCTATGGGGAATGGTCCCACCAGATCTATCCCCCACTTAGCAAAAGGGCAGAAGGAGCTCATTGTCATGAGCTCCTCTACAGGTCGGTGCATAAGTGGAGATTTTTTTTTACCCTTGTCACACGCTTTCACAAAGTTCTCCGTATCTTGCCTGATTCTCGTCCAGAAGTAGCCTTCCCGCATTATCTTGCTAGATAAAACTCTGGCACCCATATGATTACCACAACATCCCTCATGAAATTCTTTGAGCACGTGGATGCCCTCCTTCGCGCTTAGACACTTCAGGAGAGGTTGTCCAAACCTTCTCCGAAATAGCTTTCCTTTGATCATGCAAAATCTGGCCGACCTGATTCGTAGCTTGCTTGATTCTCTTCTATCCTCTGGTAGCTCTCCTATATCCAAGTACGCTTTAAGAGGATAGCGCCAATCCCCCTCGCCTTCCTCTAATGCGTTAACCTTCTCTTCCCCATATCCCCTGATCGACGAATTCTCGACGCGCTATTTCGGAATCCGTCTCCGCAAGAGTACGGAGATGGTTGTAGGGCGGCGATTTCTTTCCGAGTCTTGTCTCTCGAGGATGGATGTTATCGGCTTATCGGTTTCTTATTTGCTCTTGTTGTCGGTTGGAACTAAACTAATCTAAACTAGGAAAGCGGTAGTCATTGATTTGGTTTTGGTTTTTATAACTAAACTTAAATTGAAATAGGAGTTTTGACAACATTAAAATACGAAAAGGAAATTAAAGCTTATTTAAAAATGATTAATCTAAACTAGTTAACTAAGAAAGCTTGTAATTTAAATTAAGGAAAATGGAGGGAAAATTAAGGTCTTGCTTATTTGAAAAAAGTCAACATTAATTTAACAACAATTCAAGGTTTAAATAGGAAGATCTTATAAAACTTCTAAAAAATTAGAATTTTATCTAAACAACTAAACAACTTAAAAGCATAAGTTCAAAAGCTAGAAAGCTCAAAAGATATAAAATGAAAATGGAAGTTTTGATAATCAAAATAACAACTAAACTATGATCCAAGCATCAACACAAGATTAAAAGAAATAACATGAAAACAGACTAGATTAATAGAAATATATTACCAAACTTATGATTCCACAAAAAATTCAAATCTCAACAATGGCAATGGCAACTTCAAAGTTTCTTCACAAAAGAAATGCTAAACAAAAGCTTCAACAACTAGCTAATGAAGATCTAACACTTAACTAAACTATTACTAATTACTAGGAATTAATACATAATTAAAATGGAAAAGGAAAGTGTTTTGAAGTGTTTGGGAGCAAGATCCCTGAACTAGAGAGCCTGCTGCAAGTTGTTGCTGAATGAAATGACGTCTCGTTGATTAACCCTTCACAAAGGGGCAAAAACGTCCAAAAGTGGCGAAAAATCTGCTTTTCAGTCGATCGGTCAAGTCGCCTGTCGATCGACTGCGCTATCAAAACGGCCAGAAGTCCCTGGAATGCAGTCGATTTTGGAGTTCCAGTCGATCGACTAGAAGGGCAGTCGCTCGATTCCTCATTCTTTTCACGTCCGCCGGTTTATCGAACCTCGTCCGTTGCGTTTCCTTGCTTGTCCATCCATTCCCGAGTCGAGTGAAAATGATCCCCAAACGAGCGTGGGCCCCGCTTGGACGTCCTACGGCCAAGAGAAAAACGAAAGAGTGAAAAACTATGAAAACTAATAAAAAAAACGTACAAAAACAAAGAAAACCTAGAAATAACGAAAAACGGCCAACTCGACTCCTAAAACACCTAAAAGCAAGCAAATCACACGCAACGTGATACAAAAACGGTAAAAAAATATGTACAAAAACGTGCAAATCATCCCCAATGGGCCATCAATAAGGTGATCACCCTTTCTTGACAGTCCGTTGCTGAGCTGGCTACCTTAGCCAGGTAATCAGCTCGGCTATTTTCTTCTCTAGGGATTTAGTGTTCATCCAAAGCGTCCAAGGTATTAGCCAGCTCATGAAATCAAACTAAGTACTTTTGTATTTGCCCTTCCTTCGCCTCAAATTCCCCTCTTATCTGTTTACATACAAGTTGCGAATCCACATTTGCACGTATTCGTTCTTCTCCCAACTCCTTCGCCATTTGGACTCCCCTCAACAATGCTTCATACTCCGCTCCATTATTAGATAAAGAATAGTTCATTCGTACTGAGTACTCAGTGGTCACTCCCTCCGGGTCTACCATTACTATTCCTACGCCACACCCCAAGTTTCCCACTGAACCATCCGTGTAGATTGTCCATTCTTTCTTTTCCTCGGCAGAGCTGGCCATTTCTTGCATAAAATTAGCTAATGTCTGAGCTTTAATTGCCAACCTTCCTTCAAAATGTATGTCAAACTCGCTCAGTTCAATTATCTACTTGACAAACCTTCCCGAAACCTCTGGATTACTCATGATGGACTTCAGAGGTAAGTTAGTGCGAACTATGATCTTGTGGGAGAGGAAGTAAGGTTGGAGTTTTCGGGCAGTCCCAACTAGGGCTACCATGGTCCTCTCTATTTCTACATACCGGAGTTCAGCCTCATGCAAGACCTTGCTCCAATAGTACACTGGTTTCTGCAACTTTCCCTCTTCCCGAAGCAAGACCGTGCTTACCGCTAGTTTCCACACAGACATATACAAAATCAACGACTCTCCCACATATGGCTTAGTCAATAATGACATACCTACCAAGTGTTCTTTCAGCTTTTGAAATGCCTCCTGACATTCTTTTTCCCACTGGAATCAGGCTTTCTTTCGTAATGCTCTGAAGAATGTTTACAAAGAATCATGATCTACTAAATAAAGATATCCAGCTCCATCAGCCGTATACGCGGGCGTTCATTCTTAAACTTAAAGGACGGCCTCGTCACACTATAAAAATTCCTAAAGAGTAAATGTAATCAAAATCAGTACGAGCACTTCGAATAACTACGACTCACAATTAAAAGATTGGATTTTAACCAAGAAAACGGAAGAATACAATTCAAACTGCAGGATTTATCGCATATGCCGCGAAAGTATTCCTAGTCGTATCCGTCACTGAACATCAAATATGTAGCTTGAATAAAATGCCCTCAACTATTTAAAGTTGATATTTTCACTCTAAATCCGTGTTATGGTTGTGAGCAAGTTCTAAACTTCATATAGGCATACCTTACTAGTAAAAGAGACATACGAAAAAAAGAAAGAAGATATCCACAATATATTACAAGTAAATATTATTAGTAAATAAATAAGATAAAGTCTTGAGAGTTCTATATAATATATACTAGTGATATACGCATTCTAATTTAAAGAAAGAAAATTATATCCTAATCTAGGTCTAATATTTTACCAGATAAATATCAAAAATGATAAATATCAAATCTTTTCTAATCACCTAATTACTTAAAACTTGACAAGAAAGAATAAATAACAATTTAGACAAAATAAAACTTGAGAAAAATAAATCGTCTCATATACTTTCCACTTGCGTAGGTATAAAAGGGAAAATTATTTTTTTAGTCCATTATATTGTTCATTTTCCAAAAAAGGATAATGATATTGTCTAGTATCAAAATACCTACACTAAGTTGGTAAAATTATCAAAAAAGGTACAAAACTATTCTGATCGGGCTTTTTTGCTGACGTGGTGTGATTTAATAATTTCTTATCATTTTTCTTTAATTTTAAATATTAATTGAACAAAAAAAACCTGAGAAAGAAAATTCATTTTGGTCCATTATATTGGCCACATTTCAGAAAAGGTACGTGACATTGACCATCATCAAACCACATTTGCTAAGTTGGCAAATTCATAAAAAATGGTCCCAAAAAGCTTGATCGGGGCATTTTTATGACGTGACGTTATTTTATATTCTCTTATCATTTTTATTTAATCTTAAACATTAAATTAACAATAAAATCATATTTGCCCTTCATTCTTTTTCCTTTAATCAAATTAATATATTTTATTAAACAAAAAATTAAAAAAAATCAGTCATAAATAAAAATTTATAAAGTAGATCTTACAAAATTATAAATTAAATATAATTTTTTATATAGTAAGATTTTAATTAATAAAGAATTAATAAAATTAAAAATAAATATAAAAATATAAATTGAATTTTAAAAACTACTTAAAATATAGATATTTATAAAATAGAACTAATTTTATTCATATAAAATTATATATATATTTTATAATTCTTTTATAATATATTTTATGGTTTTATATTTATATATAATTGTATTAGCAAATTAGTTTTATTAATAATCATTTCCTAAGTATAAATCTCTATTTTATAATTTCTTAATATTTATTTTATTTTATATTTATCTCAGATTTTTATTAAATCTTTATTGATTAGATTAAAGAAAAAATAAAAGAAAAACGGGAAAAAAAGGGAGTGCAAAATATATTTGTAATGTTTATAATTATAGAAAAATGATAAGAAAATATAGCACCACGCTATATCAGCAAAAATCTTGACCAAACATTTTTGTACCATTTTTGATGAATTAGCCAACTTAGCAGATGTGGTTTGATGATGGTCAATGTCACGTACCTTTTCTGAAATGTGACCAATATAATGGACTAAAATGGATTTCTTTCACAGGTTTTTTTGTTCAATTAATGTTTAAAAATAAAGAGAAATGATAAAAATTTATTGAATCATGCCACGTCAGCAAAAAAGCCCGATCGGGATAATTTTGTACTTTTTTTTGATAATTTTACCATTTTAGTGTAGGTGTTTTGATACTGTACAATATCATGGTTCTTTTTATGGATAGTGGAAAATATAATGGACTAAAAAAGTAATTTTTCCCGTATAAAACTCAACAAAGATTTTATGTCTTATTACCTTTCATAATGTTTATCTACAAAATCTTTCACTTACATATCAAACCAAAACAATCCTTAACCCCAAATTAGTCCTTAAATGTTATCTATCTATCTATCTATCTATCTATCTATCTATCTATCTATCTATCTTATCTATCTATCTATCTATAAACGGTACTGACAATATGAGGCAATTGTTTTGGTTCCCTCCAAAACTTTTTTCTTTCCTCAAAAGAAACTTTTTTGGCGCAAAACAACTTTTGTTTTAAATAATTTTGAAAGTTAAATGGACTTATATTTATTTTTGTTATTAGGTCAAACCTCTTGGGTACCTTTTGTAATTAACCCTTATCTAAAGTGCTTCCTTTCCAAAAATGCTTTCTGGTCAGAATTGATTTTAAAGAATTTAAATCTCATTATTAACTGAGAAATTGAAACATGGCTACAATTATGATTAAGTGGGTGCGCTTTTTTGTGACTCATGTTAATGTGACCAGTTCTGATGTATTACATACACAACTCTTACTGGTAGCGTGCTCCCATATTTTGAGCAGATCTTGGAATAATTGACCTTGAACACCCTGGGTGTTTAGTCTATTTACAAAAGAACCCCACCTATTTTTCAAAATTGAAATTACCCATTGATATATGCTCTATTTTAGGTTTGTTTTTAATGTTTAAAGGGGTATCTGTTTATTATTATTATTATTATTATTATTATTATTATTATTATTATTTAAGTAGTTAAGCCAAAGCTGAATGTTAGTTTTGTAACATCATTTGAATTACTAATGTGCTATGTGATGATTAGCTTAGTTATTCAAAGAAGGATGGTAGCTGTCATTTTTTTACTGTAGTTAATTTGCTTTGTTCTTTTATGTTGCCTTTTCAAATAATTACAAAAACTACCTGTGGGTTCTGGAGTATTTTAAAGAAATAGTTTTGAAAATTACAAAAACCATCTTGAGTCTACATTAGCCTTGAATTTTGCATATAAATTGATGGCATCGTTAAATATTTTTAAAATTACACTCTTTAACTTTTAAATATCGTCTCGCGGTTTACATTTACATTCCTCAGCATTTTTAATTATTAGAAATAGGCAGGCGAAAAGTTTTTGCTATTTGTAATATTATGAAAAACTGAGGGGCGTAGTTGTAAAATATTTGATGATATCAACAGGTTCCATTATGCATAGAACTTTGCCTTCTATTTTGATTCCCTGCATACTCATTGGTGTTGGGTAAACTATCACTCCTCTTTCAAATCAAAAAGGTTGAAAGTCACGATTATTAATAAGAATTTCAAGACACGTTAGTAAAGAGTGTGGATACCCCTTGAGAACAAATATCCCCGGTGCATTTTGTAAAAGAGAAACAAATGTGGGCATTTCAGTTCTAAATGATAACTGGGCCTTTTTCGTAAATCTCAGGGGTAGTTTTTGTAATCAACCCCCATAATTAAATCTTTCACCCAATCTATTCAAGAAAAACAAACGGGTACATATTTGTCAGCTTATTATTGATATGATTTTGGACTTACATTTGTTTAGGTGCAGTGGAATAGATCATATTCCGAAGCTATGTGCTGCTGTGAAGATCGATTTGCATCTTCATTAGAAGATGATGAATTCCCATGATAGTCCAAGCTTCTGCGTATTCAAACTTGGTTGCATTTTTTGTTCCTACTTTTTAGTTGACTTGAGAAAAGTGTGCATTTCATGAGGTGAAGTGTATATTTTATTTTGATAATGCTTTCAAAATCTTAACGTTTCTGGATAAATAATTTGGATTTTGAAAAGTATTAGATGACGTTGATTTAGTACAAGTAAATAATTTGGTATTCACCCATCCAATTTCCAAAAAAAAATAAAAATTCCAATTGTGTTTTCCATTTTTGAAATGTAATAGGATCAAGATCAAACCTTATTTCATGGTATTTACATAAAATTTCTTGGTAAAAAAGTCCCTGAGAGGCTTAGTTGATCCATCAATCAATTCCTGAAGAAGGATATTTCATATTTTGTAATAATTGATATACTAAATTGTATGTGTAAAGTTTATAGGTACATTTTTTTTAATCTCCACATTTCATTATATGTATAATTGATTGATTATACATGTGTATGTGTGCATATACACATACATACACCACACATATCAACACGTCAGATATGTGTATCTTAATTTCTATATTATTTTAATAACATTAACTTATGTTGTGGCATAAAACCTTATAGGTCTACACAAACCAAATAAAATGTAATTATTAAGCGGGATAAAAATTCTTTTTTCTCCCAAAGTATCACGAAATTTTGACTTTACCTCATAAACTTTTTTTTTCTTTTAAGTTGCCTCCTGAATTGCGTTTTTTTGAGTTTACCTCCTAAAGTACAATTCAGGCCAAAAAGTTGTCGGACGCCGTCCACGTGACTTACACGCGAGGGCGCGAGGGTCTTTTCTCTATTTAGGTTTTCTTTTGCCTCCTCAACTATTTCATTATTTTTTGACTTTGCATCCTAAAGTATTTTTCTATCAAGTTGTCTTCTCAAGTACGATTTTATTTTAAAATTGGCTCCTCAAGACAGTTTTTGGGCCAAAAAATAAAAATAAAAATAAAAATCAAATATCGATGGAATTTACCTAATGAATGATACCCTATGTAAATAATAACAAATAGTAACATGTAGATAATTTTAAAGTGTATTATAATTATATTATATGTATTTTAAACTTATATATATATATATTGAAAGTAACATTATATATCAACAAATAAATAAGAAATAAAAAGAAAGTTACAAAAATTGTTATCGTTATTGTGAAAATAGTCATATTATATATTTATATTTATTAAATATATCTGTTAAATTTATAAGTTATATTTAAAAATTATTATTATTATTATTATTATTATTACTACTACTACTACTACTACTACTACTACTACTACTACTACTACTACTACTACTACTACTATCAGTAATAGTAGTAGTTGTACTATTAGTGCTAGTAGTATTATTTAAAAGTGTTATAATTATGTTATATAATTATGTAATATAT
>BMAC01000012.1:2150129-2171943 GCA_014905375.1 Phtheirospermum japonicum
GTTATATGTATTAAAATTATATTATTTATATTTAAAAAATATTAGTAATATATTATTATTATTATTATTATTATTATTATTATTATTATTATTATTATTTGTTATTATTTACCTAAGATATCATTCATTAGGTAAATTCCATCGGTATTTGATTTGATTTTTATTTTTTGGCCCAAAAACTGTCTTGAGGAGCCAATTTTAAAATAAAATCGTACTTTAGAAGACAACTTGATAGAAAAATACTTTAGGAGGCAAAGTCAAAAAAATTAGATAGTTGAGGAGGCAAAAAAAAAAAACCTGAAAAGAGAAAAGACGCTCGTGCCCTCACGTGTAAGTCACGTGAACGGCGTCCGACAACTTTTAGGCCTGAATTGTACTTTAGAAGACAAACTCAAAAAAACGCAAATTTCAGAAGGCAACTTAAAAGAAAAAAAAATTTAGGAGGTAAAGTCAAAATTTCGTGATACTTTAGGAGGCAAAATTTTTTTTTTCCCTTATTGAGTGAAAAACAAGAATGAAGGTTAGACCTTCTTGAACGTCGCAATTACCCGAAGAATTCCATATTCGGTCATGACCAATTATATGTTATTGTTTTTCGCGTTAACAACTAGTGTGCAGTTACGACGACACGAATGAATTATAAATCTCCAAAATAATAGAAACTAAACATAACATGATGAATAATATTGTGTACAAATATGTATTACTAATTTATAGTTTTAACGCTCATTTATCTAGTATTGATTCAATTTATATATGTTATAATTTATTAGTTTCTAATTCTATCATAACATTGTATTTTTTATTTTATAACTTTATGTCAAGAAAACTAGGATATTCAAAACTCAGAACCATCATCACTATGTGCAAATTGCTTATTTCGTGAATAAATCCATAATGCCGTATAACTTTTGTTTAACCAATGCTTAGAGCAATTTAGTTTTTTCTTTACATCTATATACATGAACTCTTATTTTCATATCTCAAATTCCTTTATTTAAATAATTTGTGAAAAAGAAAAGGTATCTTTTGTAAACCACATACCATCAATACAAGAACTCTGCTGTATTTCATCATGGACTATATATCTACAAAGTTATGAACCATATGCACTTAAAATAGCTGGTTCATTCTAAACAACAAAACCCCTAGATAAATCGTAGCAACATACAAACGCATATCTAAAATAATTAGTAAATCATTTTCATGTTTAGGTCCCCCCACTTTATCGGACGCCATAATAGATTGTCAGATGGAGTCTGAGGGATAAGACAAATAAATGTGCATGTAAGGGTGCTTTCATCCTTTACTTCAACAAAGATATACTGCAACATTAATTTCAATCTCAAGTTTCAAATCCCAAATCCCAATCCTAAAAGCACATCAATATTTTAGATGATTAAGACATTGTAATTATACCAAGTTATAGAAATCATGCAAAAATAGAAACGATCATCACCAAGCTATATTGACAAGGAGCTCGGAAGAGGAGGAAATATGCTTAGACTTCTTTCTTGTTGTTTCATCTTTTTTAATTGGAAGGGAAAATAAAATGTAGGGTTAGGGATGAATGTGAGTGGGTACAAGTCGTCAATTTGTCGTACAAAAGGACAATTATGAAGGGGTAACATGCAGTTAAGGTTTATGTGAATTATTATTATATATTATTATTATTATTATTATTAGCACTTTTTTTCCATCGGTTGTTTATGCAACACAAGAAACCAACACGAGAGGGAAAGCCCCACGAGAGGGGCTAAATATCGTGCTCATTGTGGCCAAACAAACACCGGCTCACATGGTGTTGGCGCCTTCTTTTTTGACATATGTGGGATAGTTGGGAAGTAGAAAGAGGGAAAATATAAAGGTGATATAGAACATTGCTTAAAATAAAAATAGAGGGTGTATATGTACCAAAATGGGTGAATTTAGAAGAAACAATAGCAAAGACAAAGCAAAGGGAAAAGACTAAATAGAGGGTGGGGGACCTTATTCACACATGGGGTGGGGTTTTCGCCGTATTGATTTTGTGAAGTGGGGCCAACCTAAAGCTAAGATTCTTTTTCAATATATTGGTTGGATGAGCAGATACATCGCAATGTCGATATCCTGACTCGAGTCTATTTTGCTATATGGATTAAGAGTCACAGAATTACATATATGGAAAATGAATAATGAAGATGAGAATGATTAAATAATGGATGTCAACTGACATAAAGAAAGTTTAATAAAAATATAAGGGAAAACACTTGTGTTAGGTTAGATTAATGAGTTATGACCTATTAGGCTATTTAACTCGATATTATAATGTATCGGTTTTTGTCATGTAATGCATTAGTTTTTATACTGTAAAGTATCGAATTTTCATAAATATCTGACCCGTGCTATGATGTATTAGTTTTTATACTGTAATTTATTTTTACTATGATGTATTAGTTTTTTTATTATAATGTATTGGTTTTTACATTATAATGTATTGATATGAAATTTCTGCCTAACGCATGATCTGTTAGTCCGATCTCACAAGAGTGTTGCCCAAATATAAATAAAGACTTCATAAATACATAAAATATAGAAACTTCACGAAAATATAAATAGTAGGTTGGTAATTTTTAGAATATATTAAAATATATTATAAATTTAATAATTTATTTTGAATATATTCTATTTAATGTATATATTTGTATATTATGGCTAGTATATATTTATGCTCCTTATTCTTAGCAATCAGTAGCAATTAGTTGGCCTGATACTAGCCTAACTTATCTCTGGTAATTTGTATATATTGGTTTGAATTCAATGAAATATCATCAGATTGATTTCTTTCATGGTATCAGTAAAAGTTAAGATCCTTTAGCCAAATCCCTAGCAACCGTCCCTCTTCTTCTTCTTCTTCTTCTTCTTCTTCTTCTTCTTCTTCTTCTTCTTCTTCTTCTTCTTCTTCTTCTTCTTCAATAAAGGCTGGTACACCCAAGTTTCACCCGACTCTCACTATCACTAATGTTAAATTTCTTGTCCCTGTTCAACTTGATAATGAGCAGTCCTTTTACCATTATTGGGCATTCTTATTCACCAACCTTGCTAGGGTACATGATTTTATTTACCATTCTTGGGCATTCTTATTCACCAACCTTGCTAGGGTACATGATTTTAATGATCATTTGGTTACGCGCACCGATGCAACGGCTCGGGCTGCGTACACTACTACAAAAATAGCCATCGTAACAGGGTTATAGGCATTGGTTGTAGTCAACAACCGATGACGATTATCGCGCGAGATCTTTTTTATTATTAAAAAAAGTTATAAGCGTCGGTTTTAAATCAAAAACTGATGCCTATAGTCGCGCGGTTTTTTGTTTTTTGTAATAAATAAAAGTTATATGCATCGGTTGTATAACTACAATCGATGCTTATATATTAATAGCATCGGTTGTTAGTCAACAACTGATGCGTATAATAATAAGATAATCAAAAAATTTTATTAAAATAAATAGACATCGGTCTTGGTCAAACAACCGATGCCTATATAATTCGGGAAAAATCAATATGCATCGGTTATTGGACATCAACCGATGCCTATAATAGAAAAAAAAATCCAAAAAATATATAAGTATCGGTTCATGTAGGCCAACCGATGCCTATAACCAAAAAATTTCATCATTTCTGGTTAGAAACGATTCCTATTCAAATTTAATTACGCACCATTCTCGGGAAAAAGGTGATCAAAAGTGGCTGAGAAAAAACTTCAAAACATGAAGCATCGGTTTTTATGACATTAATCGATGCACATAATAATAAAAATATCTAAAATTTCTGTAAAATAAATAGCATCGGTTGTTGTAGAACAACTGATGCCTGGAACCAAACGAGGGCATCGCTTCTGTTGAAAAATCGATGCCTATTCAAATTTAATTACGCGCGAGCCACCACGGGAAAAAAGTGAATAAAAATCGGCCCCTAAAAATTTCAAAATATTAAGCATCGGTTTTTTACTGAACCCGATGCATATATAAATTAAAGTCTGGTACGGTAATAATACCATCAGTTTATTTTCAAAACCGATGCTAATTATTTTGGCGTAATACAATATGCATCAGTCGCTCTATCAACAACCGATGCGTATTGTGAAATGTTCTCTTCTCTAAAATGCCGATATTTTTAAAATTAGTAGAAAAACTCATAATTCTGAATTGAATCTTCACATTTATAATTTGTGAACAGAAATTCAAAACTCCACCCAAATATCTTTCATCTTTGCTATTGAATTTGCAGTTGAAATTTTCGAAATAACCGAAAACCTACCAACTTATTTTTCCCTCTTTCTGCACCGTCTCTTTGAAAATTGATCTGATCAAGGTATGAATTTATTTTTTGCATTTATTGTTTTAAATATAATTTATCTGCATTTAATCTGAAAAGGCGTGAAGCAGCATTAATATTTATTTAACCTAGAACTCCAAGCGTTTATGTTGTTCCTGGATATTGAAAAGGCATGATGCATTGAGATATTCAAAAGGCATTGAGAATTCAAAGAGGGGCAATGAACTTGTTTGTATAAATACCCCTGTTTGTGGAAAATATTAATCTTCACAACACCTTTCTGGCTATTGAAATTGAAAGCTCCATCTCAAAAAAATAATGGCTTACAACACGATTTCGGGACCGCTTCGCAAACTAATGGAAACTCAGAAAAAATAAATTGTCCTACTGATGAAGCAAATGCAGGAAGAACGTTCCGCAGACATGCGGAACGTAGCCGACAAATTAGAAACAATCACCCATATTTTGAGCAGTATAAATGCTCATTGGGGTGAGGTGGTGCTCTCCATTTCCAAGCTCGAATCTATTCTCATCACCAAGCTTGGTGCAAAGTTTGATGGTGATGATGTTGGACGTGCTCAGGCGAGAACGAAGAGGAAGGCTGCCAACGCTTGATGATTTTTTTCATGCATTTGTAAATTTTTATCTTTATTTTTTGCATTTGTAAATTTTTTGACTTTTGGTAATTGGAATAAAAATTATTATTTTAAATTACTGTGTGCATTTTTTAACTGTGCTACTTAATAGTAAGGAATAAATAAAGTTTTGATTTGTTTTGAACTTTAAGGACTACAAACAAGTTCAGCTGACTCATACATGTACAGGTGAATCACCTAATAAAATATCATGTAAAACAAAATGTACGTAGCCAAATAACAGAGTAATATAATTATCACAAAATTTCTGATGCACATAAATTTGGAGCGTTCAACTAAAAATAGTACATCCTAAGGCATTTCACTATGCATATGTTTACAAAGTTCACTCATTGATGGCCATATCTGAATTTGTCAATGGGACCTGCTGAACAATGCAGGTCCTGATACAATGCAAGTAATTCTTACAAAATAAGTTAAAACAGTAGATGACTTGTTGGAGGAACAGTTGTCTTTCGATAGTCGACTTTGGTTTGCTTAACATAATAATAAAAACTATAATTATAATTAGTTGAATTTTTTTATCTCAATGTTAATTATAATATAATATGAATTCTAACACTATATATATTTTGTCAAGAAAACAGAATAACAACAACAACAAAATAAATTAATTAATAAGAAAAATAAATCATGAACAAAGATACATGCATTTATCACTACTATAGAAAACACAATCGGAACAGGGTTATAGGCATCGATTGTCGTCGAAAACCGATGCCTATAATCGCGTGGGATCTTTTTTATAATTAAAAAAAGTTATAGAAGTTGGTTTTAATCCTGGAACCAATGCCTATAGTCGCACGATTTTTTTTTTGTAATAAATAAAAGTTATATGCATCGGTTATATTTTGACAACCGATGCCTATAAATTAATAGTATCAGTTGTTTTTCAACAACCGATGCATATAATAATAAGATTACCAAAAAATTTCATTAAAATAAATAGACATCGGTCTTGGTCAAACAACCGATGCCTATAATAGAATATAAATCCAGAAAATATATGAGCATCGGTTCGTGCATAGAGACCGATGACTATAACCAGATACGAGCATCGAATCCTGTTAGAACCAATGCATATTAAAATTTAATTACACGCCCATTCGCGGGAATAAGGTGATCATGAGTGGCTGAGCAAAAATTTCAAAACATTAAGCATCAGTTCTTATGACATTAACCGATGCTAATAATAATAAAAATATCTAAAATTTCTGTAAAATAAACAGCATCGGTTGTTGTAGGACAACCGATGCCCGGGACCAAACCAGAGCATCAGTTCTTTTAAAAACCCGATGCTTATTCGAATTTAATTACGTGCGCGCGCCGCGGGAAAAAGACTTTAAAATCGGCCGAAATTTTTTCAAAAAATGAATCACCAGTTGATTACTGAACCCGATGCATATATAAATTAAAGTCTATGTCTATGATAATCATAGCATCGTTTTACTTTCAAAACCGATGCTATTTATTTTGGCATCATATATGCATCGGTCTCTCTGTCAAAAACCGATGCATATTGTGAAATCCTGTACAGTTCTCTAAAAATGCCGACATTTTTAAAATTAGTAGAAAAACTCATAATTCTGAATTGAATCTTCACATTTATAATTGATGAACAAAAATTCAAAACTCCACCCAAATATCTTTCATCTTTGCTATTGAATTTGTGCACCGTCTCTTTGCAAATTGCAAGGTATGTATTTATTTTTTTTGCATTTTATTGTTTTACATATAATTTATATGCATTTAATCTGAGAAGACGTGAAGCAACATTAATATTTATTTTAAACCTAGAATGCATACGGCTGTGTTGTTCTTGGAAATTGAAAAGGCATGATGCATCGGGAAATTGAAAAGGCATATGAATTCAAAAAGGTGCACTGAACTTATTTGTATAAATAACCCTAAGACTAAATTACCTGGGATGCCATCGCCCATAAGAAATCCCGGAGCCACCCATTAATTAGAAATAGAACTTGTTTCCTCCCCTGTTTGTGGAAAAATATTAATCTTCACAACACCTTTCTGCCCCTTGAAATTTAAAGCTCAAACTCTTCTTAAAAAAATAATGGCTGACAACACGGTTTCGGGACCGCTTCACAAACTAATGAAAACTCATGAAAAACAAATTGTCCTGCTGATGAAGCAAATGCAGGAAGAACGTTCCGCAGACATGCAGAACGTAGCCGACAAGTTAGAAGCAATCACCAACATTCTGAGCAGTATAAATGCTCATTTGGGTGAGGTGGTGCTCTCCATCTCCAAGCTTGGTGCTGATGGTGATGATGTTGGTAATTCTCAGGCAGGAACGAAGACGAAGGCTGCCGACGCTTGATTTTTCTTCATGCATTTGTAATTTTTATTTTTATTTTTTGCATTTGTAACTTTTTTGACTTTTGGTAATTGGAATAAAAATCATTAAATTAAATTATTGTGTGCTTTTTTTTTAACTGTGCTACTTAATAGTAAGGAATAAAATAAATTTTAGGTTTGTTTTGAACTTTTAAGGATAACAAACAAGTTCAGCTGACTCATACATGTACATGTGAATCACTTAATAAAACATCATGTAAAACAAAATGTACGTAGCCAAATAACATAGTAATATAACTATCACAAAATTTATGATACAAATAAAACAGTAGATGACTTGTTGGTGGAACACTAGTCTTTCGATAATCGACTTTGGTTTGCTTAACATAATAATAAAAATAATAATTATAATTAGTTGAATTTTTTATCTCAAAGTTAATTATAATATAATATGAATTCTAACACTACATAAATTTTGTCAAGAAAACATAACAACAACCAAAAAAAATAATTAATAAGAAAAATAAATTATGAACAGAGATATATGCATTTATATTTTCTGGTAAATTAATTTTTTGTTTCTTTGTTAGATTTTTTTTTTTGAGTTCTTAATTCAATTGTGCAGCGGTAGAGAATAGATCGATGTTGGATGTATGGTAGACGTAATACACTTGAATATATTAAAGGGGTTGAAAGTTTTCTTAGATTTGCTGTGGAGAATAAAGCTAAGACTGCTTCGGAGATGATTGTGTGTCCTTGTGTTGATTGCAAAAATATGAGGCAATTTCGGACTACGGACCAAGTGAAGAGCCATTTGATACGTCGTGGTTTTAAAGAAGGTTATTCACGATGGATATGGCATGGTGAAACTTTACCTGATAATACAGCTCACTCGCTAGCTCCGTCTACATATGGTACTAGTGATAGTAATACAGAGACCGACGAGGATCTAGACAGTGATCGATTAGATGAAATGTCGCATGACATAGGAGGTGATATCAATAATGTTGCTACGTTTGGAAGATTATCTGCTGATGCTGGGAAACCGTTGTACCCTAACCGTACCAAATTTACAAAGTTATCGTTCATGCTTAATCTATATAACCAGAAGGCGAAGACTGGATGGAGTGATACGAGTTTCTCGAGGTTACTAGAGCTTCTAAAAGATGCGTTTACTGATGATAACAATCTTCCCAATTCAACCTATGAGGCAAAAAAAATGTTGTGCCCGTTGGGTCTGGAGATCAGGAGGATACACGCATGTCCAAATGATTGCATATTGTATCGGAATGAATTCAAGGATTTACGGGACTGCCCAAAATGCGGGGAATCGCACTATAAAAAAACAGGCACTGATGATGGTGGGTTTGTACAAAAAAGAGGTCCTCCGGCCAAGTTGTTGTACTATCTTCCGGTTATTCCCAGATTCAAACGGTTGTTTTCAAATGCTAAGGAAGCGGAGAATTTGCAGTAGCATGCTGAAGGAAGGAAGAAGGATGAAAAACTAAGACATCCGGCCGATTCTCCGCAATGGAGAAACATTGATAGTAAGTTTCCCGAGTTCGGTAGTGAGAAGAGAAATCTTCGGCTAGGACTATGCATAGATGGAATGAACCCATATGGAAACATGAGCAGTCGTCATAGTACTTGGCCGGTTCTTTTAACAATTTATATTCTTCCTCCTTGGCTATGCATGAAGCGTAAGTACATCATGCTGTCTTTGTTGATATCTGGACCTAAGCAACCAGGGACTGACATAGATGTGTACTTGGCACCTCTTATTGAGGATTTGAAAAATTTATGGAATGAGGGGGTGACCGTCTTTGATGCTTATACTCAAACAAATTTGATCTTACGAGCAATGATATTTTGCACGATCAATGATTTTTCAGCCTATGGTAACTTGTCAGGTTATGCAAATAAAGGAGCTAAGGCATGCCCCATTTGTGAAGATGAGACAAGTAGTATTTGGCTGAAAAATGGAAGAAAAAATGTGTACATGGATACCAGGGCCTTTCTCCCAAGTCAACATCCTTATAGAAAAAAAGAAGATTTTCAATGGGAAAACTATGGACCGAATTGCTTGATTGTCATTATCCGGACGTGCAATTTACGATCGTGTTAAAGATATTGCTATTGAGTTCGGCAAAATTTCTAAAATTGTCTCAACGGGTGGTTGGAAGAAGAAATCCATATTTTGAGGTGTACCATACTGGGAACATTTGTTGGTTAGACATTATATAGATGTGATGCATGTTGAGAAGAATGTATATGACAGTGTTATTGGAACATTATTAAACATTCCGGGTAAGACGAAAGATGGTATTAACTCTAGACAAGACTTGGTGAAAATGGGGATATGGGAGAAGTTAGCTCCGAAAAAAACTGACAAGCGAACTTACCTACCTCCAGCTTGTTATACCATGTCAAAAAAAGAGAAAATCAGTTTTTGTGAGTGTTTGAATAAAATCAAGGTTCCTTCTTGTTATTCTTTGAATATTAAAAAGCTAGTTTCAATGAAGGACCTGGAATTGGTTGGTATGAAATCTCATGATTGTCATATCTTAATGCACAACATACTACCAGTTGCAATTCGAGGCTCATTACCAAGAGATGTGAGGCGTACAATAACAAAGTTTTGTCATTTTTTCAATGCGATGTATAGTAAAGTTATTGATCCTGAAATATTAGATGATTTGCAGGCTGACATTGTTAAAACATTATGTGAGTTTGAAATGTTTTTTCCTCCATTTTTTGACATTATGGTACACTTAATTGTCCACTTAGTTCGAGAGGTTAAGTTGTATGGGATGGTTTTCTTGAGGTACATGTACCAGTTCGAGAGGTACATGGGTATAATAAAAGGATTTATGAGGAATCGTTCTCGGCCTGAAGGGAGTATCATTGAAGGTTACGCTGCCGAGGAGGTAATTGAGTTTTGTACAGATTACTTTGCAAATTTTGAAACTATTGGAATTCTTAAATCTCGCCACGAGGGACGGCTTGCAGGAAAAGGTACTATTGGGCTCAAAGCATTCTTTGCAAATTCTGAATTGCGCATCCAGGAACACAAACTCGTATTGCAACACTTTTCTGAGGTCCATCCATACCTCGACCGGCACATGTCCATTTAAAAATAGCAGAACCATTCGAGGGATGAAATATGGGTGACAAGGGAACATAATCGCACATTTTATGAATGGTTCAATGAGACAGTAATGCAAGTGTTATCTCGGACACCTAATAACATTACCGAAACAGTCAAGTGGTTAACATATGCCCCTGCTTCACATGTGAGGTGTTATGAAGTTTATGACATCAATGGGTATATGATCGAAGAATTCTTAGCACTCTAACAGATCTTCTCCACAATAGTACGGAGTCGATTGTAGAGCGGTAAGTTTTCCTGAGTCGTGTCTCTCGAGGATAGATATTATCGGCGGTCGGTGGTTTTAGTTATTCTCTTGTTAAGCTAAGCTACACTAATCTAATCTACAAAAGGATTAAGTCATTGGTTTGGTTTGAGTTTTGTGCTAAATCTTGAATTTAAAAGGAGACTTTAATTAAAAATGATTGGGTTTAGGGCGTTTGGTTCGTTTCCACGATTAATCAGTTTTTGCCGAGCACTTAATCCACGATTCGAGGTTGTCAATCCCAAATTGTCGACCAAGTGTCGGGGTTGTCTATCCCAATTCTCGACAAGCTCCGATTAATGTTTCTAAACGAACCTAAACCCCAAACCCGTAATTACTAAACTAATTGCATTAAGTAAAGATTACAATTAAAGGAGAATTCATGGAGGGAAAATCAAGCATTTGAATTTGAGAAAAGTCAAAAGGCATTAAATTGAAAAGAAGTCAAATTTACCAAAGAGGAAAACTTCATACATGCGTGTCTAACTAAAAGGAGTAAAAAGCTTGAAAATGAAAGCATCCATGGAGTTTGCAAGAAAAGTTCCAACTAAAAGGAGTAAAAAGCTTGAAAATGAAAGCATCCATGGAGTTTGCAAGAAAAGAAAAACAACAAGCTAAAACCAAACCACCAACATAGCAATCTTAACCTAACAAGATCAACAACAACAAGAACAATTAATCAAGAACAAGCAAAATAAAGGGAATGAACACTACCAAATTGCATTCCAACAAAAGTTTCAAGTCTTCAATCTACAAGCTCCACAAATGAGGGAGGTGTCACTCACTCCAACACTTGCTTTAAAAACAACTAACTAACTACTAACTAGAAACTAACCAACTAAGCTAAACTAGATTAACTACTAATCTAGCTAAAACTACATTACACTAAGAATTTAAACTAGGGTTTACATGGCAAGGCAAGAGTAAAGGATTGGAGGAAATGGAACAAGCCAAATTACCCCAAGGAAGGTTGTTGGATAAGGTTGGAGAGCTGGTCTCATTTATACAAAAATGCAGGGGCAAAAACGTTAAAATGGAACAAAATCACGAGCTGGACTGCGTCTCAGTCGATCGACTGAGGAGCAATCGATCGACTAAGGGTCAGTCGATCGACTGCTTCGCCCAAAATTTCCGAACTCACTCGACTCCAGTCGATTTGGGAAGGTCCAGTCGATCGATTGGACAATCAATCGATCGACTAAAGGCTAGTCGATCGACTGGCTCGGCTGCTCCGGCTCAATTTTCTCGTTTCGCTCTAAATGTCCGCCGGTTGTCGCTCCTCGTTCACGCTGTGTTTTCTTGCTTTGCCCATTCTAATCCGAGTCGAGTGGGATGCTCCGAGCGTGCGCGAGACCGCTTGGTCATCCTACGGCCAAAAATACGAAAAAGGGTAAAAATGTACGAAAAATTACTAAAAATCGCACAAAAGTTATAAAAACCTAAAACTAACAAATAGGCCAAAACGACTCCTAAAACCCGTAAATACAAGCAAAACACACGCGAATGCGACACAAAAAGGTAACAAAAAAGTGTACAAAAAAGTACAAATCAACCACCCCACACTTAGAATGATTGCTTGTCCTCAAGCAAAACTAATCAAGAATTACAAAACTACCCCCGGGTGATCCTATCCTAATGCACAAAAACCTAATTTGAGGCGTTGTATGCTAGAATGCTCGTTAGCTCGGATAAAAGGACAACAAATATGTCTTGACAAAGAAAGTTTAGATCGACTCCCGAAACCTAAAAGTACTAGGTAACCCTCCAAGTCGGTCCCCTAGTCCTTGCCCCGGCTAAGGTCTATCTATGGTCGAACCATTAATCGGCTCCCTACTAGCCCCAATCGTCTACAACTCTCTTTAACAAACAAAATCTAAAAAGAAGGAGAAAGTGGAAACGTGCAGGAGTTGCACGTTTTATTACTTTATAACTACAAGGATTTATAACTTATCCTTGTTTATTCATCATCATTTTTTTTTCTTCTTTTCTTTCTTTTTTTTTAATATTTTTTTGGTACCCATGGAAATAAGGTACTTAAATACAAGATATATACAAAGAGAAATCAACGGCTCCGACCACTCATTGCTAATAGAAACTTACAATGTTTTCGATCGAGCACATGGAGCAATTGACGACTCCAAAATACAAAACAAAATCCTATAGAGAGTGTTCAATGACGAAGCTAGTTGAGGAACTAGTTCTAATTGATCTCAAGGACAGCACGAAGCTAAAGCCGAACAAAGTTCCCAACGAGTTAAGCCACCTAAGTCCACTACATCCGATCGACAATCTAAACTCACTAACAAATCATCAAAACCGCATCACTTCGCCAAGGTTCTAAGCAAAAGTAACACACACGTTACTCAAATTAGCACAAGCAAGCACGAAAAAATCTTAACAACCTAATGCGAACTCTAACCACCCCACACTTAAAACCTAGCAATGTCCTAATTGCAAATTAAGCCAAAAAGCGGTAAAAAAGTGTAAGGGAAAAGAAAATGCCCCTATTCTCGAGCTTTGGATGACGCGGTCATGCATAGTCCTCTCCGGTAGTCGAGACAAGCAACCTACAAGAAATGATCAAACTGGGGGTTGCAAAAATAAAATACGAATAAGAAGTTTTTTTTTGTTTTTTTCTAATTTTCTATTTTTTTGGATTTTCTCTTTTTCTTTTACAAATTGGGTTGCCTTCTAATAAGCGCTACTTTAACGTCTATAGCTCGACGGTTTATACAAATGATGCTATCCGGGATCCAAGAAGAGGTGGCGATCGTGCCACGCCTTGGTGTTCTCGAGTAGACACATCGGGTGATAAAGATCACCAAGGCGGGCAAGTCGAGCAAGCCGGTAGGTCAAAGCAACAAAAGAGCGGGCTTGCTTCGAGGGTCGGAAGAGGGAGTAGTCGACCACCCAAATGTGATCATCCCAAAATGGGTCGACGTACTCCTTCGTCTCCCCGACCGTAATCTCATCTCTCTCGACTTTAGAAGTAGTCGTAGTCGGGCACGAGAGAGTAGGATCCAACACATCCCCCACTACCTCTTCCACCTCCACTTGGTTAAGTAGCAACAAAGCATCGTGTGGCGGCAAAAGAGGCTCGATTAACTCCACATCCTTCAAAACCGGCACAATTTCCTCATTCTCGCCAAAAGCAAGTAGTCTCGACATTCCAAGTGCCGTTGGACACCCCAAAAGTGGCTCCCCCTCAATTTCCACTACAACGTCTTCAATAAGCACGAGAGGGGTAACGCCAACCTCCGACCCTTTCTCCTCACCTTCTAACTCCACCTCCCTGCACCCCTCTTTCAAAAGACCGTCAAAAGTTGCATTGCTAACAACAACGGTGGGATCCACCACATCGAAGATGGGCATCTCATCAAGACACGGTCTTTTAAGCTCGTCCACTTTGTTGGCAATTCGCTCTACTTGAGTCTCCATGCGAGCAAGGCATTCATCCAATTGTCGAATCACCTCCACGAGCTCGGATGAGAGAGGCTCAAAGTTCGGGAGTTGGGGCATAGACGAATCTTGAATAAGTGAGGTGTAAGGGTCGTCGTTCGGAGTATACGAACTCGAGGTGGGTAGGTCGTAAAAGTCGTAGCTCCAAGAATATGAATCTTGAATTTGGGGAGCATACGTGTCAAAGCTCGGGTAAGAAGAAGGCAGGGCGATTTGAGCATATGGATCGTCAAGACCCGGATCATAAGAATCACGAGTCGGTGCATATCCATGCTCGTGTTGTGGGGATACGAAATCGGTGGAGAATAAGAAGGGCTTGGGCCAAAATAATCAAAAGAGGGGGCCCATTCTTCACCAATCGAAGCGTACGGGTCATCGTAAGTCGAGGGGACCCGATAGCTTGGGGGAGTGGTGTACGGATTTGGATGCTCGGGAGTTTGGATGTAAGGGTTTGGATATTTAGGAGTTTGGATATAAGGGTCGTCGTATGGAAAACTAGCTCGGTAGTTTGCCATCCTCGACCAGATCAATCGAGCGGCGGAGGCATCCTTTGATCATCGTGAGTGTAGGCGGGTGGCATTGGGCTCCCCGAATGAGTACCTTGCAAACACAACACTCAACAAAGGATTACGAGCATCGAAAGTAAAACAACAATTTAAACTAACTAACTAACTAACTAAGATAACAAGAGAAGTAATTAAAAACACCTTTTGCCTTAATCTATCCTCGGCAACGGTGCCAAAATTTTGATCGAAGAATTCTTAGCGCTCTAAGAAATCTTCTCCGCAATAGTACGGAGTCGATTGTAGAGCGGTAAGTTTTCCCGAGTCGTGTCTCTCGAGGATAGATATTATCGGCGGTTAGTGTTTTTAGTTATTATCTTGTTAAGCTAAATTACACTAATCTAATCTACGAAAGCATTAAGTCATTGGTTTGGTTTGAGTTTTGTGCTAAAGCTTGAATTTAAAAGGAGACTTTAATTAAAAACGATTGGGTTTAGGGCGTTTGGTTCTGACCGCTCGTCGTTAAGCGTCAAATTAAATATTTATTATTCCTCAACTTCTCTCTACCAACTAGTAGTAGCGATAAGTAAGGGTCGATCCCACGAGGAGTGTGGTTAAATCGTGATGATTCATATTTTATTTAAACAAATAAACGTGATGAGAATTGTAAACTAATCTAAGAGAACCAAATAAATAACCAAAGAATTTAAATAACGAAATAAATCAATTAAGCTCCCAGTCCTAGTTCCGTTTCCACCCTCGTTCTACGTATTTAACCAATCACAATATCATAATCCACTCATCATACGCGACTAAAAACCCTAAGTAGCAATAAGCTCTGCTACTCGAATTTACCCTTACTGTTTACTCAATTAAAATAAGCTCTTTAATTGATTCTAATTATTGAATAACCTAGAATAATCTCTCTATATTCAACCCACCAACAACATTAATATCTAGGCAAATAGGTTAATCTAAGCAATAAACGCATAAGCTCGGTTTATTCAACCTATGTTGTGTTACCCCTAATGATACAAGACCATTAGTTGCTTCAGAGAAATCGAAACTACGACAATTACACGGGAAGCAGTTCTCTTTCTAGCAATTGATAACCAAATCCCCAATCTAGGTGATCAAGCCAAATTAAGAATCAAGCAATCATGTCATGAATTTTGCAATTATGATATGTAAACAAGATGTTGATGGTCGGTATCGTCTCGAATACCTCACCGAGGAACCGAGCCGGGCCACTCAAAATAACCCGGAGAATACGCTTGGCCAAGTTGGACAGGCCGAGTTGGCCGAGCCGGCCCGTGACTCATCGCCGAACAGAGCTCGCAACAAGCTACCGAGCTGAGCTCGCGTGGCTCGCCGAAGGCGCCCGCACGATGCCGAGCTGAGCTCAGGCCCGCAGGATGCCGAGCTGAGCTCAGGCCGAGCTGACAAGTCGGCCACCCTGCCAAGCAGGAACTTGCCCGGTAGCGCCAAGTAGCTCGCGCCACTCGCCGAGCGATTCCGCCCAGAAGTGCCGAGCAGAGGTTGGCCGAGCAGAGGCCGGCCGAGCCGACGATCTCGGCACCCTGCCGAGCAGGATCTTGCCCGGGAGCGCCAAGTAGCTCGCGCCACTCGCCGAGCGATTCCGCCCAGAAGTGCCGAGCAGAGGCTGGCCGAGCAGAGGCCGGCCGAGCTCGGCACCCTGCCGAGCAGGATCTTGTCCGGGAGCGCCAAGTAGCTCGCACCACTCGCCGAGCGATTCCGCCCAGAAGTGCTAAGCAGAGGTTGGCCGAGCAGAGGCCGGCCGAGCTGATGAGCTCGGCACCCTGCTGAGCAAGATCTTGCCCGGGAGCGCCAAGTAGCTCGCGCCACTCGCCGAGCGATTCCGCCCAGAAGTGCCGAGCAGAGGCTGGCCGAGCAGAGGCCGACCGAGCTGACGATCTCGGCACCCTACCGAGCAGGATCTTGCCCGGGAGCGCCAAGTAGCTCGCGCCACTCGCCGAACGATTCCGCCCAGAAGTGCCGAGCAGAGGTTGGCCGAGCAGAGGCCGGCCGAGCTGACGAGCTCGGCACCGTGCCGAGCAGGAACTTGCCCGGGAGCGCCAAGTAGCTCGCGCCACTCGCCGAGCGATTCCGCCCAGAAGATCCGAGCAGAGGTTGGCCGAGCAGAGGCCGGCCGAGCCTGACGAGCTCGGCACCCTGCCGAGCAGGATCTTGCCCGGGAGCACCAAGTAGCTCGCGCCGCTCGCCGAGCACTTCCGCCCGGCAAGGCCGAGCAGAAGGGTGCCTAGCTCACGAGCTCGGCACCGCACCGAGCAGGTCCTTGCTCGGGAGGAACTCACGCCGCCTAAGGGGCATTCCTGCCCGAAGGTGATGAACACGGGACACACCGAGCACTTTGAGCTCGGCATTCTATCGAACAGAGATTCACCCGGAGGGGACTGGCAGTCCGAGGCACGAGTCAAATGTTCTGACTGGGGATATTCGACCTAAGAAGTGAAGAGAAGGTTGGGTTTCTCCGCGAAAAAATGGCTGAGGTAGGCACTAAGGTTGAGGTTGGCACTAAGGCGGTGGGAACTAGTTGAGGGCGGCAAGGAGATAAAGACAAAATAGACAGAGGATTTTGGTGAACCAATGAGAATGGGACAGGTGTCCAATTAGGGTTTCCATTGGAAACTATAAATAGTCTCTCCAAGAGAGAGAGAAGGATCCCCAATTTTTTAGAGAGAGAGAGACATAGAGAGCTTTAGAGAGAGAAAGATTATATTTCAAGGCCAAGCACCTGTAAAAAGGGTCCGGCTAAGGCCGATCCGAACTGATTTTGAGGAATAAAAGTTAAGCACTTTTTCCCACTCGTTTCTGCTATCTTATTGCTGTTCTTCTTGCTATTCTTGGTTTTACATTGGTTGTGTTACTCTTAACACAAACACAAGATAACACAAACAATCGCATATGAAGAACGAAAGATAATATTGCATAAATCAATTAAAAATAGTTTCACGAGGGTTTCAACATCCCTAGAACTAGATAAAACAATCTACTCACTCAGGGAGTTCATAGAATAACAGTAAAATAAAGAAATAAAACATTGTTCTAAGATAGGGAAGAGATAAGAAAGCTTAGATCTCGGATTGTTGATCTTGGATCTTCAAGCTCTTGTTTATTGGGTGATTTGGGATCCCCTCTTCAAACCTTGGAACCCTAGGATTGTGTCAAAAGTCTCTTTTTGACGAGTTTGGGTCGAGTTTATATAGAATTCCTATTTCTTGCCGCCCAAGATTCTTCCTAAAATAACTCGGCCGAGTCGGCATCGACGGAGCGTCGACTGACGCGAACCAGCCCTCGGCATCGACGCACATCACCCGCCTGCATCGTCCTTCATGGGCGTCGATTGACGCCCTTCCCATTGACGCTTCGGAACATGAGCGTCGACATTGCGTCGACTGATGGACCTTCTGTCGACGCTTCAGCAGCTTCCCGTCGACATGGCGTCGACCCAACGTCGATCGACGCTGGCACAGCCAGCGCAACACCGCACATCGCGTCGACTGACGTGAGCCATCCTCGGCATCGACGCGTTGTCGACGCAACATACTGATTCTTGATTTTTCTCTCGTCGATTCGTCAATCCTCGTTTCTGTACTTCCTTGTGAGACATCCTTCGATAAATATAGCACCAAATACTGCAAAATAGAGAAGAAATATACGATTGGTGCTTGATTGTTCATAATAACAATTATACGAGAAATAAGCATATATGATAATATTAAGCACATAAAATCACCGGAATTAAACCGTCAATTAGCGTGTAATTTCTCGCTTATCAAATCCCCCAAACTTAAACCTTGCTTGTCCTCAAGAAATATGAAGAATTAAAGCATAGGACAAACATAAAATAAGTAACTTACTCAAATTCCCCAAGTGAATTTATTCGGACTCTAGACACCACTATATTTTTAGAAATCTTAGACGTTTCATGTATTGGCCTAGGTGTTTCCAGTAGCTTGGCAACCCCTTTTTATACACGTCATGTCAATGCACTATGGTGTCCCCTCGCTACTCAATGATTTGGCTCTATCCATCATTGGAATTGATCAAATATCTCGTCCTCTCCCATTTATTTATTTATTTATTATTATTATTATTTTTCAATTGAGGCCCGTAGCTCCGCACTACCGTCCTTGACTTCATAATGATAATAAGGCGCTGGATAGGAGGATTGTCTTGATTGGGTGTTTGATTTGTTGAGTTCACCTCCGCCATGTTTTGAGAACTTGATAGTGTGATGCGCCTTTTGAGCACGTGCATGAATTGTTGAGCTACTAGCATCTTTGTTGGACTTCGCTCTTTGGAATTTGTAAGCGAATGCACTTGATAAATACGGATAGGCAGCTGTTTCGGCACCTCAATTCTTTTTTATTTTTCAATTTTCTACTTTCACCATGCCGGTATACCCCAACCGGACTTTATTTGAATTCTGTTTCTACTAACGAGATATCATCACGCAACCGCCAACTTCAAGGCCCCACACAAACTCATATTAAGTACGACAACCATAAGTACACATCAACAACGCAATAATCTAGAATTGATGCCCCACATATGAATCACAAAAGCACTAACAACCTTTGACCTCTAAATCAAATGACGACTAAAGACTTTAACCGAAATGTAGTTCATCAAGGCAATTCAAGCGAGTACTTTTAATTATTTTCTTCTAATCCCCCAGCGTTTATCACAAAAATTATCAAAATTTATCAAATTTTTAGTACAAAACTCCTTAATATAACCACAATAACTCACTCCCCCAAACTTAAACTTTAGTTTGTCCCCAAGCGAACACAAAGCAAGAACAAGCAAATAATGACTCATAAGGGAAGAGTAAGGGAAAAGAAATCACCGGGGTAAATATCGAGGGGGTTTCTCGGTTCCAAACGATCTTTTTCGAAAAATGCCCAATCGTCCAAATCAACCAAGCTTAGTATCCCTTCAACTGCAAAAAAAATAAAAAATAAAAATTGAAAAATAAAATAATGTAAACATTGGGTTGCCTCTCAACAAGCGCCTTTTCTTAACGTCATCGGCTCGACATGGTACCTCTCAATTCCATGGGGATTTCGGGGGAGGTCGCAAAGTGCCCGAAATGCCAATGACCTCATCCTCCATAATTCGCATCCGTTTCGACGTTGGATGTTTAACCAGATCTTTTCGACTTTGTGGTGGCTTCACATAGATTTCCGCAAAGATGGTTCCGTCTATCACCACATACGGAAGATCATTGGTCTCCTCAAAAACATCATCTCGCACGCAAGTTTCTTCCTCATCCTTCATCACTTGACACACGATCCATGGTGGCACTAGCTTTGGTTCGGCTTCGACCTCGATAGGAGAAACGGTAGAATAAGGAACATTATTTATAGGCTCAGGCAAACTATAATCAGCACGTGTCTGCCTCATTTCTTCTTCCTCCATCTCGTATTCGCCCTCCAATTCAAATGTCGTGTCCTCCGCATCATCGATTTTTCCCACATCTTGCAGCATGATGGCATTCACATTCTCCATGCGTTCCTCAGTTTGAGAAGACAATCATTTATCCAATTAGCTTATGTGATCCGCCATTTGACTCAATTGAGCTTCGAGCTTCTTGGTGTTTGTAATCATGGCCTCCATCATCTTTATGAGGGTTGGGGACGGTTCTTGTGCTTGGGGATGGTCATCATATTGTCTCGAAAAATTTTGTCCCCTTTGAAAATTTGGAGGGTCCTCCCACCTTGGCTCGTAAGGATCGTAGTTCTCCTCTTGACATCGTCTAGGCCTCACTCCATAGGCTTTCGTTTCACGAATTGCTCGTAGAGTTGGGCAATCATCGGTGACATGATCAAATGTATGACAAAATCTACATGGTCGAACTTTAGCCCTCTTAACGATAGTGGACCTCAACTCATCCAACTGAGCTTGCAACGAACCAGTGTCTACTTCATTTACCGACCTCAATGAATTATCACGGTAGCCGAATTGCTGAGAATTGGCCGCCATGTTCGAGATCAACTCCCTTGCCGCTGTCGGTGTCCTATCCATGAGTGAGCCTCCGCTTGCCGCATCGATCATGTCTCTATCAGTGAGACAGAGACCTTCATAAAAGTATTGTATTAATAACTCCTCGCCCATTTAGCGACGAGTCTCTTGAAACGCTCCCAATACTCATGCAATGTCTCTCCTTGCGCTTGTCTTGCTGCACAAATTTCTTTACGCAAGCTCGCCACTCGTGAAGCGGGAAAATATCTCTGCAAAAACACCCTCTCTAACGCCATCCACGTTGTGATGGATCCAGGAGGTAAGTAATAAAGCCAATCCTTAGCAAGTCCCTTTAATGAAAATGGAAACGCCCGCAGTTTAATTTGTTCATCGGTCACTCCGGCGGGCTTCATGTTCGTGCATATAACATGAAATTCCTTCAAGTGCTTGTACGGGTCTTCGCCATCCAATCCATGGAACGCCATCAAATAATAGATTAATCCGGATCTCAATTCGAAGTTAGCATCCTCCAAGGTTGGAAACGTGATGCATAGTTGTTGATGCGGAAGATCCGGATTTGCTAGCTCTTTTAACGTGCGTTCTCTACCTTCTGCCACAGTCACAAGATCTAAAAAAAATAGAATATTAATGGAAATAAAGAAAAACAAAAACTAAAATTAAAATTAAAAATAGTAAAATGTTAAAATACGTCAAATCACAATTTAAACGCGTCACTCCCTGGCAACGGCGCCAAAATTTGACCGCTCGTCATTAAGCGTCAAATTAAATATTTATTTTTCCTCAACTTCTCTCTACCAACTAGTAGTAGCGATAAATAAGTGTCGATCCCACGAGGAGTGTGGTTAAATTGTGATGATTCGTATTTTATTTAAACAAATAAACGGGTGAGAATTGTAAACTAATCTAAGAGAACCAAATAAATAACCAAAGAATTTAAATAACGATCAATTAAGCTCCCAGTCCTAGTTCCGTTTCCACCCTCGTTCCACGTATTTAACCAATCACAATATCATAATCCACTCATCATACGCGACTAAAAACCCTAAGTAGCAATAAGCTCTGCTACTCGAATTTACCCTTACTGTTTACTCAATTAAAATAAGCTCTTTAATTGATT
>BMAC01000012.1:2189821-2205604 GCA_014905375.1 Phtheirospermum japonicum
TTACAATGGGCTATTTGTTTTAAAATTGGGTCGGCCCAATAAGCCCCTTTAGAGTTATTGGGCTGGTACTATTTTTAAATTAAAAAGGTTTTGGTTTTGTTTTTTATTTTGGGCCAGCCCACATTTAGAACTGGGCTTGATCCCTTTAAATAATAATAAAAAAAAAGGTTTTTTAGCTGAACACGGCTTTTGTCAAGGATAAGAGATTAGTTTTGTTAAGCAATGTAAGGGCAGACGAAAAAATTGTTTTTTTTTGGAAAGGCTTTGAACCCTACCTTTAGCCGCCGCTGCTTGCCACCGGCCGCCGTCGCACCAAAATGTTCGGTCCTCATTTTATCCTTTCGTCGTTTTCAATCCATCGTCGGATCTAGTGCTTCGTCGTAAGGACGTCAGGACGTACGGTGTGTGGTACCAATTCTTCGTGGACGCGTCGCAGCCGCTGGACCACCGCCTTCGTGGATGCGTCGCAGTCGAGGATCGCCGGACGCTGCATCTCCGCAGCCGAGGATTGCCCGGACCACGTACCTCCGCACGCCAGCCGTATTTCTGCCGCGCCCGAGCTCTCCAGCCACCACCCACTGCGACCATCCGTGTCCGGAGCTCGATTCGCTTAGCGCCGCCGCTGTGTGCCGTTTCACGCTGCGTTGTAGCCGCCAGCGCATTGCACCCGACTACGTCGCAACCGTCCCCGCGTCGGACTCCATCTCGCTGCTCCCCGACGTCGTCACTGCCGTCCCCGAGCAGTCGTCATAGCCGTCCCCGCGCCGGACTCCGTCTCGCTGCTCCTCGACAGCATCGCTGCCGTCCCCGAGCGGTTGCCGCAGCCACCGTACTGCTGCTGTGCCATTCCGACAGTGCCGTTGCCGTGCCACTTTGCCGTTGCCTGCTGCTCCTCCGCCGTGCCGTGAGGTGACGAAAGCCGGTCCTGCTTGTATACATATATGTTTATGATATATATATATATGTGTGCTGTGAAGTTTATATATATATAAATATAAATGCATGCATGCTGTGTTATATACATATATAGATATATGATATGGTTGCTATATATATATGATATATATGTGTGTGATATATGTGTTATAATCTGTGTATGTGATATATATATAATGATATTGCATGCATGCTGAGTTTATGTATATATACAATATATAAGTGTGTATATGATTTTTATATATCTTATATAAAAGCATGCATGCTTAATATATAATATACATAATTATATAAATTTGATTAATATATTAATATATATATATATATATATATATAATTGTTATATATATGTTTAAGATATTAAATAGAAACTTATCATGCTCGTTCGATTTTACGAAAATCGAATTGTTTCATTGAAAAGCAACTTATAACATTGTTTGAATTAATTGAAATTAAAATGGGCCGTCGTCAATTGAATTCGATTCAAAATTCCTTTTATTTAAAAAATTTTGTTTTCCGCTGCGCGACGGCACCATCAAATCCCATCAAGAAGAAACTAGAAACAACAATAGGACAATTATCGACTCACCTGGCCAAGCTCTCGGATGAGAAAGGTAAACTTCCAAGTCAAGCAGAACAGGCGTCAGCAGTTCATGTCCTTCACAGTGGAAAGAAGATCGAGAACGGAGTAGTTGACCGAGATGATGAGGTCAACGTCGAGAATAAAACACCAACTCCTAGCAAGGGCGATGATTCTAAACCAGTAGATCAGCTACATAAATCCTCTAATCGATATGTTTCTTGATCCATTCAAGGGACGATTCCGAATAACGCCCTTGGAGGTAATCAAAACAATGCCTGCCTATGTGAAGTTTTTCAAAGAACTTGCTTTAAGGGAGAGATGCTTGGCGACAAACCACTTTGTAACGCTGCCAAAGGAAGTTAGCGCGGTTTTTAAGAAGCCATTACCACCCAAGGAACGCGACCCTGGAAGTTTCTGCATCACTATTTCATTGGCTAATTAACAAAAAGTAATAGGAATATTGGATCTTGGAGCAGGGATGAATCTAATGCCGTATTCGCTTTATCAAGAATTTGATCTTGGACCACTAAAACAGACGAACATGCGACTACAATTGGCCGATCGCTGAATCCGTCTAACTTTGGGGATAGTTGAGGATGTTTTAGTACAAGTTGGAGAGCTAGTAATTCCGGTTGATTTTGTGGTTATGGACGTTGGCGAAGTATCGGCTGAAAGCACGGAGCATACCATTTTATTGGGGCCCATTTATGTCTACCTCCCATACTCTGATTGATGTTCACAAAGGTAGAATGACAATGACCGTTTTGGGCGAAAAAGTGATGTTCTCTCTAAAGGATATACAAAATACTCCTACCCCTGCCATGCTAGATGATTGTTCGTTCGTTTATCCCATTGCATCTTGCATTCACGAGCTTAAAGGAGTCGTGATTGTGGACAAACTAGGCGACAGGGACGACGCCGGATTTCCAAGGAAGGAGGGGGATGCACTAGAAACTGACTTCGGTGAGGAGTTTGATGAAGAGAAGCTTTTGAGTGGAGAAGATTTGATCGAGCTACTAGGGATTGACATAAATGATATTATTGAGGAATTTCGAGATGAATTCGATATGGAGAGAAAGGCACTTAAATTCGAGGGAAAGGTGGAGTTAACACACTTAATTTGTGATTGAAAAGAGATTGATTTTCGGTTCTTATTCATTGTGCTTGTATTTGTATGATTTGAGTGTATACACGTCCCATGCAGCAATGCTTGAGTGCTTTTGAGCGTACACGCACATATTTATTTCCCTTTTAAGAGGATGCATGATTTTGATTTTGAAGCGACAATGTAATAAAGGGGAAGTGTTTGACGTTTCGTGATAAGTACTTGTATTTTCAAAAATATGTATGTAGCATAGCACGACTCATTGCTTGGACTGAGTTTCATTCTTGTTATACTTTGAAAATATCGTTTGTTCGAGGACGAACAAACCAATTAAGCGTGGGGTAGTTGATTAGCGTAGATTTGTCCTTATTTTTATTAGCTTTTTAGTTTGTTTTTCTATTTGTTTTTGGTATAAGTTGAATAGTTTAAGCTTAATCTCGTATTTTTATACTTTAAGCTTATTTTACCGTATTCTGAACGTAATTAATGAAAATAGGTGATTATTCGTTATTTTTCACCTTACAGCTAAGCAACCAGAAGAGTTCAACGCGTAGATAGGTGAAGTTCGATGTTCAAAAGTGGAGAATGAGCTTTCCGATGAAAGAGTAGCAGAAAAATTGAGAAAATGAGAATTACTCTCTGTAGCGTCGGTTGACGCTCCGTCGACGCAAGGCCCTGATCTGCGACGATCGACGCCAGGACGACGCAAGGCTGACGCAACTCTATGAAGCATTGATCCAAGACCGCGTCAGTCAACGCACCCGCCCAGTAGACGCGAGCATCAATGCAGCATCGACGCTGAGAGCCAGCACACGTCGGTCGACGCGACGTCGACGTGGCTGCCAGAAATGCATTTTTAGGGTTTCTTGTGCGCCAAGATATGTTATATCTATAAATACCCTTCATATTTCGGATTTTAGAGGCACACACGACTATCCACGAGCAGAGACGACTTCCTAGAGTTAGCCAGCACAGAAACAACGCATTTATACACTCCAAAAATCAAGATTGAAGATTAAAGATCCTTACGCTCAAGAATCACTTCAAATCGAGATTTCGTTCCAAACTCCGGATTCGCTGGAGATTTTTACCGCTTTTAGTAGTTACAATAAGTATTATAAACTCTTATTTAATTTCGTAGTTAAATTCTTAGTTAATTCTAGATTAAATAATTAGTTCTTAATTTATTTCATGCTTGGATATTGGATATTGGATTTTAGATTTTGGATTAATCTAGTTTATTTATGCGAATTAGTTCATGCTTAAATTTTAGATTCTTATGATACAATTGCTTCGTGATAGTTTATTATATTCATGTTCTTAGATTCATTAATTAAGTTCAAATCTTCATTGTGTTTTATTGGTAGTTTAATTATTGCTCGTAGTTGATAATCTAGTTTAAAATAATTAGTTTAATTAGTCTTAGTTTAAATATTGCTTTAGTTTATAATGATCAATTCAAAATCTTAAAAAATAAACCTAATGTACATGTATTTTATGATAGTTTGTGAATTGAGAAAAATATCCAAGAAACCGAACAGTTGCTTCCTCGAGAGAAGCGACTTGATTCAAACTCACCACCCTACAAGTTCCTCGTACTCTTGCGAGCAAACTTACGTGTTTTTAAATTAAATATCTTAAATGGGGTGCAAAAAAGTTTGGATCACTATCGAGCCCTTTTGCACAAGCCGCCGAGCCCTTATGAGCAACCCACTGAGCTGCCCCATCGGCCATTCGCCCCCAAGAAAAAAATATTGATCAGGATGTTCTCCTCTGACGCATACGCAACATTCTCAGATATAGCTCTTCAAAGACTCATTCGGCTGCTGCAAAATGGTGGCGATCGCTCTCTTGGGTGCAACTGTCACCTTGGAGACCATGAAGTGTACTCGGAATGAGGATCTCAACTGCGGCCACGAATCGATTGAGTGGAATGGTAATGATATGTACCATCTCAACGGGGCTTCATCGAGGGCCATGGAGAACATGCGGCACCGGTATATGTCGGATGCATTGAGCATGTCCATGTAGTTTTTATAGTGGCTCAAATGCGAATCAGGATCACTACTTCCTTTGTACAGAGCGATGGAAGGAATTCTCAGCTTGCCCGCTAGTGTCTTTGCTAAGTGTTTTGATCCAGGGGAGGTTTGCTTAGCTTCTAGCTTGGAAACTCGCTACTTCAGGTATTACAGCTTGGCAAATTTGTCGTTTAGCTTCCATTGCTGGGGAACGCTCACGTTGGTGATACTTTTGTTGTTGACCGAACTCGTGGGGAGGTCTTCCTATGCTTTGCTGGCTGGATTTTTTAGCCGAGCAAAGACATTCTGAAGAGAAGAGAATGTAAGCATTATGTCATGGGTGGTCTATCAAGCCTGCTCTTGGCATTCAGCTCGACCTCCTCATCAAACTTTCTCATTTCGTTATTCCTAGATGCATCTCTGATGGGGTCCGATTCTAATTGTCCTTCCATAAGGTCGGCGTTCTTCTGATTGCCGACCAGAAATTTCGGCGTCAGGATCAATTTCGTTGCCTTCCTCATCATTTCCTCAAATTCTCTAAAAAAAGCGGGGTGCTGCATGAACGATCGCACCTGCTCTGCGTCGAGCTCATTTGGACCCACTTGAATAGTTTTTTCCAGATGCTCTTTTTTGAGATTTCTCCTCGAGCTTCCGAAGGGCTCACGATGATGAAAATATTGAACAAAAACTCTTTTTTTTCCTTAAATAAATCTTAAACACGGTGAAGGTCTAAAAATCATCTCCTCACAAAAAAACAAAAATTGGACAGAAAATAGAAAATAAAAATCGGAAGAGCCAACTGTGCGATTGGAACTGTAGATCACAAGGAACCTCCTTCTAGTGCCATTTTGTTTAGGTTAAGAGTAGCGTAAGCAATTTCAACATAAAAATAACAAATAAATCAACAAAAAACCAATAGAAAATGAGTAGGAAAAAGTGCATAACTTTTATTCCTGAAAATGGGTTCGGATCGGCCTTGGTCGAATCCTTTACAAATGCTAGATCTCTTAATACAAACTTTCTCTTTCTAAAACTCTCTATGTGTTTCTCTCTCTAAAATTGGGATCCCCTCTCTCTCTCTTGGAGAGGCTATTGATAGTTTTCTCTTGAAACCCTAATTGGACACCTGTCTCTTTTCTAGTTGTTCTCCAATTTCTTGTTCACATTTCTGCCGCCTTAGTGCCGACCTCAACTACTTTCCACTACCTTAGTGACGACCTCAACTATTTTCCATCACCTTAGTGCCGACCTTAGCTATTTTCCACTGCCTTCATGCTGACCTACGCTATTTTCCACTGACTTAGTGCCGATCTCATCTATTTTCCACCGTCTTAATGCTGACCTCACCTATTTTACTTACCGACCGAGTCCTGGGACGTCGGTCTAACACTACATCTCGGCATTCCCAGCTCGACAAGTGACTGTAAGTGAACTAAGCATGTCGCGTACATGTTGGGGGAGCACATCCTACTCGATATTTTCTACTCGACGGTGCTTCTTGACGGTGGCTCGTCCATGACTGGACGATGGGGCAGCTCAGCTCAGTAGCTCGGTGGTTTCTCCTCAGCAGGGATCAGAGGCTTGTGAGGAAGCGATCGGCAGCTCGATAGATTGTGCGGGAGAGCTCCGCAGCTCGGTAGCTTGTGCAGAAGCGCTCGGTATCTTGGAAGCTTTTGCGGAGGTGCTCGGCATCTTGACAGCTTGTGCAAGAGTGCTCGGTAGCTCAATATTGCTACTCGGCTGGTCGACAGTGCGGCTCAGTGTTGTTGCTCGGCTGGTCAAACACGGGCCCTCGAAATGACAGTCGAGGCCGTCAGGGGCACGACAATCTAGCACTTCAGTGGCACAATAATTGAGCTTGTCAGTGGCATGGTAGTCGAAGATTCTGCATCCTTGCTCGGCAGATCAACGGTGCAGCTCGGCATCGCTGCTAGACAGATCAATGGTGCAGCTCGGCGTCTCTTCTCGGTAGATCGACGGTGCAAATCGGTGTCACTTCTCGGAAAATCAAAGGAGCAACTCGGTGTCACTGCTCGGCTGGTCAACGCGGGCCCTTGGGTAAGATCAATTCATCTTGCTAGTCCGGTCGAGAATCGACCTATCCGGATAAGTTCGGCTCCATTTTTTTCTCTCGTGGTCTGGGGGACAATATCAATAATGCATTTACTTGGACAATATATAGTAGATTCTAACTACTGAGATTTAATTTATATTTATGTGCATATGTTTTCTGCAGGTGCAACTTGCAAATGCCATTGAAAAGTGAAGATATCACTTGGCTTCAATTCAACTTCAAGTTCATCACTTTTCTCATTTGATTTCTTCTTGTTGGTAATATTTTTAAATTTGGTTTTAGTAGAAGGCTATTGTATTAGACTATAATGTTGAAGCACAATTTTTAAAATTGATTGATACACCAACATTAACGTTACTTAATGGCCAATAGGTTTCATGCATATTATATTATTTGAATAATTCTATGTGATGAGAGTTAATATAATTTAGCTTGAATTGCTAAAATCCCAGAAATGAAAAATGCCAAAATACTATAAGCCTGTGTGTATATAATTCCTTAAAGATCTAATTTTCAAGAATGAGTGAGAAAACTACTCATCACTAATTATAAATAATTTAAATATCCTTCGGTAATACTTATACCATGTTTAGAGGTTAAAAGTGTAATTAAATATAAAGTTATACATATCCTCCGTATTGTTAATAGTGTTAACTATTAATGATGAGGTGTCGATATGAGAGTGTTCCGAGGCTGATGTGGACCAATAAAAACCTCCCAAAAATGACGTGTCGGCCTGTGGTTCATAAGGGGTCTATTTTGGGAGGAGGCCAAAATTCTGACCCCCCATAAATAAGAACTTTTTTTTGGTTAAAACTGAAGCCCACCTTTTTTCACTGTCTTTGGACAGTCCTTTCTCACGGTCAGCTTTTTCCTTCTAATTTTTTCTTCTTCTTTTATTTCTCTAGAAACTTCACGGTATTCTTTTTTCTTCTTATTTTTTCTTCTTCTTTTCTTTCTCCAGAAATCTTATTTGATGAAAAAATTCCATCAGACGCATATCTCAAATTGATTTTATAATTTTTCCCTTCTCTTAACAGATGTCATCTTCCGCCATGTTAATCTCAACCTTTAAGTGTTTTTCGATTTGTTTTGTTCTGTATTATTTTTTTTCTCAAATCGAATTCATTAATTTGAAATTGCATCAGTTTAAAGATATTTTTTTAATTATTCATCAGATCGGAATTTTTTGTTTTTGGATCTTGAAATTTTAACTATTATTCGATTTGTGAGGTTCCCATTAAATTGCTATAATTGTATTATCGATGCAATTTGAATAATTACAAATCGATTTTTTTATGGTTATCTATATGAATTTATGAATACTTTTTTGTTTATATTTCAGATCTGAAATTATTTGAATTATATTGAGATATTTATTCGATGCTATAATTATATTATGAACTGAGCAATAAAAGATTTAAATATTTTATAAAACTGGCTGCAATTTCAAATAAACTTTAGTTTATGATAATTCTTGAAGATATGATCAATAAATGATTTGTTTTTTATTTTCAATGGGTATTCAGTTCTCGATGCAATTTGAATTGAACAAATTGTTTTTTTCATTTTTCATCTATTACATGATTAAGAGTTGTATTAACTACAATAACTATTACTGTGATGGTAATGAGTAATTTTGAGTTATATATCTATATGTCCTCACTGCAAATCTGATGGAAATACGGTGAACTCATTTCGAAATGCATTTTTATAATTATTTGAATTTTCAGTGATTTTATTTTCCAGACGAATATGTATGATTCTGGAAATTCATCTGCAACCCAGATCTAAAGTTCGGTAAGTATAATTTTTGCAAATCAATTAATTTCTTAAAGATTTAACCCATGGATTTGTTTTTTTTTTTGTTTTTTTGTTTTTTTGTAAATATTACATTATACAGTTTTTTTTCTGTGCAGATCAAAAATCTTATCCTTAATGCAAATCTGATGGAAATATGGTGAAATCATTTTGAAATACATTTTTTTAATTATTCTAAATATATTATAGTTTTCCAAATCCGATCAGAAGTGATAAACATAAATTAATTATATTAATTGGTTCTTTTGATTTTTAATGGTTTTATTTTCCATTTGTTCGGCGTATGATTATTGTAATTGATCGACTACACGTATGGATTTTTATTGATTTTATTTTCCAGGTGAACATGTATGATTCTGGAAATTCATCTGCAACCCAGATCTAAAACTCACAGTAAGTATAATTTTGACAAATTATTTAATTTCGTAAAGATTTAATCCATGGATTTATTATTTTTCTTATCAACCAAGTTTAATTTGAAGATCTAAAATTCAACCAAGTTTTGCTTATCGAATTTGTGTTAGATATTTGCATTAATATATTTTTTTTTATTTTTTTGAATTCACAGTTTTGATGGGATTAATTGTATTTTGTTTTCTTATCGTATTAATTAGTAATTTATTTCTGGTTTCATTTTGTGTTTGTATTTCTCGAATCTAAAAATTGTAAGTTGTTTGTATATGTTTATTTGAATTGTAAGTTATTTGGATATGTTTGTTTTCTGGATTTTCTGTCTAATTTGCAGAAATATAGGTTTGTTTTCTTTCCTATTAATTAGGAATTTTTTCTAATTTGATTTTGTGGTTTTATTTTTTTGTAGTTCTTATATATCTTTAATGATAGGATGGATGATGGATCACCAGACTTATGTTCGAGTTGTTTTGTTTGAGAGGCTATGATGATATTTCTTTTTAATTTGTGTTGACCTGAACTAGGGTCGGGTATTAGTAAATTTTACTCGTAAGTTCGAGGCTGTGATGATACTGCTTGTTGTTTGTTTCGTTCTAGGCTAATTAATGAGTCGGGCATTTGGAAAACCGATTCGTATCTTGGCTGGGCAGCCGGACGACACGTGACGTGTCACGTGCAACCGGTGATTTTGCAGCCATGGCGTGTCGGTTTGTTTGCCTGATTAATAACAGATATATCAACAGATATCTGAGCCTCATTGTGTTTAGGAATTAGGCGTCAGTTTTAGTTTTTACTTTCAATCGATGAAAGTTTGTGATTGTTGTACTAATTAATTGATACGCATCAATTATGGAAAAGAGAAATATTAGATCATCTTGAATTGGTAGTATTATGCACTATTAAAATAAAATTAGAATAGATTAGAATTAGAATAGATAACTATAAATATAGATAACTATTAAATTTGCATGCATCTCGCCCATAAAAATATCTAATCTCTAATGTGAAATAACTACGTTGACAAAATGAATTCTAATCTAAACTAAACTAATTTACCTCATATTAATCGCATGTCATAAATAACAATTTTGGACTATAAATATAGATGTATATTATATTTTATATATACAGTACATACATACATATATATATATAGTATATATAGTTAAAATTTATATATCAGAATACACCTTCCACCTACGTCCATTTTTTTTCCTTTATTTCACATGTAATAAATATAAAATTCTTAATAAGGTATTATATTTTCTCGCCGATCTGTTCTGATTTTTTATAAGGAAATAAAACCTTATTCTTAATAAGGAATAAATATATTCTTAAATTAAAAATAGATCGTGTGTTTTACACACGAAATAATCAATTATATAAAAATATCGTGAAAGGAATAATCAATGAAGGATATAATATCGTTAAAGGAATAACCAATTAAAGAAAATTTCGTGTGTTACATACGAATAATCTCAATTATATGAAAGTATATGAAAATTTCTTAATTAAGAAAATACGGATTCGTATATGAAATAATCAATTATATGAAAATATCGCAAAAGGAATAACATTATACCCTTTTCTTAATAAGGAAATACAAATTCTAAATTTTGACAAAATGATTTATAAAACACATTTTTTCTCTCTTTGTTGTCAAATATCTTTGTGTTTAACTAATTATTTGACACCAATTTTTTTATCTCTTCATGTGTGTCAAAATTGACCGATAAGAATTTATCTCTTCGTGTGTGGCAAAATTGACCGATAAGAAAAAATTAACTTTCATTAATAATTATTTCACCCCAATATTTTTATCTCTTCGTGTGCGTCAAAATTAACCGATAAGAAAAAACTATTTTTCATTATGTGTTTAAGTAATTATTTGTCAACAATCTTTTTTATGTCGATGTAAATGAATTTTTCTCTCATATATATCATATATCGATTTTTAATTAAATACCTACTGTAGGAAATACATAAGAAAAAACATGTCTCTATTATATAGGATATGAGGGAGAAAAAAATCAAATCGCCTATTATATAGGATGAGAAGAAAATATTTAAGTCGCCAATTATATAGGATGTCATACAATATTCAAGTCGCCTATTATCGCCTTTTTTTTTAATTTAGTTTTGCATTTTAAGAAATATAAGAAATTTATAGGTTTCACATTTTAATTTATAAATATAGGTTTCGCATAATTGTCATGCGAAACCACAATTTATATATATATATATATATATATATATATATATATATATATATATATATATATATATTAAAAATTGAGTTTCGCAGCATGAATCTACGAATTTGAAATATATATATAACGGAAGAATAATAGATAGAAATACTGCAAGTAGAGCCATTGCGACACCCATCGAAGGAGTCGTTCTACTTTACCATATTCTGAATTCAATGATTTTAATAAACTCCCTACAATAGTTTGTCTTGGGCCCAATCTAGGACTGTTCTCAACAGTTTGTATAGCCATAAATCCTATTGTATTCACTGAAATCTGTTGACATTGTATATCCTTCCGTTGTAAATAAACAATCTCATGATAGATCCACACACACACACACACACACACATATATATATATATATATAGAGAGAGAGAGAGAGAAAAATAGGTTTCGTATTATGAAGCTGCGAATTTGAAATAAATATTTATTTTTTTTGAAAAATAGGTTACGCCCAATGAAGCTACGAATCCATAAAAAAATGATGAATTCGCATGTTGAGGGTTCGAAACCACCTAAATTAATAGCCCGCCCCCACAACCGCTGATAACACAATTTGATTTGAAATATACGGTATATACGCATTTTTCGGTATATTTAATCTCAATAAAAAACATTTAAGGTGCCTTTTGTAATATTATTTTTTAATAGATATACTATTTTCACTAGTGAAAAAAAATCAATTAGAGTCGCCTCATAAGAGGCGCTTTGTAAAAAAAACGCCATTTAATAAGTAATAATGGCGCTTTAGTAGAAACAAGCGCCAATTAATTGTATCCAGAATAAAATTATCTTGTTAGAGTGACACTTTATATATAACAAGTGCCATATAAAATAGTATTAGAGGCACTTCCGTAAATTAGCGACTCAAATATTATTTATGGGAAGGCACTTATTTTGTATAGGCGCCTCAAATTTTTTAAATGGCGACTTACACACAAATGCGCCACAAACATCCGAAGGCGCTTTCATTTGTAGAGGCTCCTCGAATCCTTTAAATGGCGACTTATTCTTAATGCGCCACAAATATTTTATTTAGGGCGCTCCAATTAATTATTTGGGCAAAATCAAAAAATCCCGCCCCATCATCCCGAAAATTTCATTGATTGCGTGCGCTCAGCTTCGCACCGGCAAGAAAATCTAAGACTTAGGGCAATCCAAAAATCTCAAACTTTCACCAAAAGAAAGCGCCCTCGCTCCTCAGTCCTCACCAAGAAAATTCAGACTTGCATCTTCTTCACGAGAACTCCAAAATCTCAGGCTATTAATTTCAGACTTGCATCCGAGCATACTCCAAAAATCTCGTCGTCGCTCGTGACCGAAAATTCTCAGACTTAGGGAGCTCCAAAATTTCAGACCAACGGACACACACCTCCAATTCTCCGGCGCCCCTATTCACTGTAGTAACTACCCCCTTTCATTTTTTAATTAATTTAGGGATATTTATTTTGGTTTTATTGGATCCTATTTTAATTTCTTTAACTTATGCAATTGAGAAGCTAGTTTCCTTTTTAATTGAAGAGTTCCAGTTTCCGTGTTATCTACAATTTTTTTGAATTATTTGTAGTGGATTGAATTTCTGAATTTGTTGTTGCAGTGGAAATTCTAGGTTGCCAAAGTATTTTTTTAAGTTTCATTAATCAGAATAGGTGTATCATGTTTGGTCATTGTTTCTTAACTATTGCTTGGGATATAGCTTTGTTCTACCTCATGAATTAATATATAAGGTGTATCATGGTTGGCAAATTTCTTTTTAATTATTTTACTGTGATTATAGCTCTCTTTGTTCAGCCCATGCTTCCTGTACCTTGAATGTAGTATAACCTTCAAGGTAATTTAGATAGGTTATTAAGGCATAGGTTAAAACCTACTGTTTTGGGTTTAATCTTGTGTTATATCCCTGGAATGTTTATAATTTAAAAAAAAAATTGTAACAAGATCTGATTTAGGGATGGATCGAAGTTGGATGTACGGACCGCAAAATACTATCACATATTTAGTAGGAGTGAATGAATTCATTGCTAGAGAAGATGATCTTCCATTCGTGATGACACATGATGAGGGATTGTTGATTACTTAGTTGTACGTATTATTTTTTTTAATTATGATAATAGTCAATTATATAATCTTATGTTTTATTTTGTCCTGGCTTTACTTGTAAATTTTATTATTGATATTTGGTTAATAATACACTTTTTATTGTACTTATTATTGGCTTATTAATTGATTTTAGGTATATGGAGTCTGGTGGAGCAGACGAGCGTGCTTCTGGTGGTGATACAAGTGTCAATGATACCGGTGTTAATGATATTGAGACATTGCCAACTCGAACAAGAAAAAGAAAGGGTAGGGGGCCCGCCAAATTTAAAGGATCGAAATCAAAACCAGGACAGCCAAAGATAATTGATGAGTGGGGTTATAATGAGCAGCCGATCGGATCAAAATCAAACTCATTCGCAACCTATATTAGCAACTTGGTACGTGCTAGGGTTGATATTAACGTGGAGTCGTGGAGACATGTATCAAGTGAGCTCAAGAAGCAAATGTGGGATGAGATTACGGTAAGGAATCATTATACAATTATCATAATTTCTGATTTTTATTTTGGACCTATTAACAATTTTCACAATTTCAATTCAATTGTTTGCAGCGTGATTACGTAATCGATGATTCTAAGAGAAAAATAGTGCTTAAGAAGTTGGCTAAATTACATCGAAATTTCAGAAATACGCTTCGACGTAAATATATAAATAAAACAGAACCAATCCCGACAGATGAGGAGGGTAAGCAGCCATATGAGAGTTACAAGAATACTTTTACAAAAGAAGATTGGTTAACCTTCTATATATATATATATATATATATATATATATATATATATATATATATATTGTTGCAAAGAGTCAAACTCCTGAATTTGTGGTAAGTAATTATAGGTTGCTTAACACTAAATCTTTTTTTTTTTTGGAAATTTTCCAGCCTTTTATAGTGTTTTTCAAAATACTTAGACCTACATTTCATTTTTCGTACAGGAATTAAGTAAAAAAAATTCAGAAAACTCGCACCAGAATAAGTATCCACATTTAATGGGGCGTCGTGGATATGCCAAATCCATACCAATTTGGGAAGAGACGGGCTTAGTAAAAAAATTCACTACTGACACCGAATCTGCATCTTCCTCGGGAGTGAATGGTGGAGAATATCCACGACACGTTTATTGGTTTTGTGCAAGGGTGGCACTTGATAGCGAAAATAAAGTAGATTATCCGAATTCACAAATGATGGAGGCAAGGGAAAAAACTGGTTAGTAATGTTTAAGTAGAATAAATATAACTCCTTGTTTATATATATATTTTTTAAATATACAAGCTTTGGTAATTTGTTCATAAATTAGTTAAGCTTTACCTTTGAGGTAATTTGTTTGTAACTGACCATGTTGTATATTATATAATATATATATATATTATATATATATATATATATATATATATATATATATATATATATATATATATATATATATATATATAGGATTGGGTTCAAATGAGAACCCCGTCGTTATATGTGAATCTAGGGACTAATCCTGGCCTTAGATCTAATATTGCACAATGCAATTATATGTCCAGGTTCATTGTGCTTTTTACACAGTACTGTAGTGCTAAAATCAGTCCAGTTTTTTTAATTTAATTATATATATATATATATATATATATATATATATTATTTTACGTTTTAAAATATGCAATATGTATCTTAAATTGTAGATCTTGAGAATGTGATTAATTTGATATATATTTCATTCAAAACGAATAAAATTTGAAAAAGTTATGGTTTGTTGAAGATTTGAGTTTCATTTCAAATTTTTGAATTTGCAGTTTATAGACGAAATTTGCGATGCTTTTTTTATAAAATCGTAGTGTTTTTTTTTCTTAATCTATTGTGCTTTCCAAAGAACAATGTAGTGCTCTTTGTAAACGTTGATATATGTCCAAAATACCATTTTTAATTAATTAATGCATTTTTTTTATATTATTACCATGCTGACATGTCATGATCTCAACCATCAAGATTATCCAATATAATGGTTAAGATGAGTCCCTAGGTTCACATATAATGACGGGTTCTCATTTGAACCCAACCCTATATATATTATATATATATATATATATATATATATATATATATACGAGCTCAGAATGAAGTGTCGAATGATGTTGCAAATGGGAAGTTTGTGCCAGCAGGGGCTAATGATATAATAAGTGTTGTTGTTGGTCCTGATCGTTGCGGGCGTGCTAAAGGCTTTGGTGGACACCAGGGGTACTCTCACTATTTTGGGAGGAATAATAGAAGTGTTGGTTAAGAAAAGAACTCGATAAGCTGATTGGAAATGGAGGGGTACAAATCTGAACTGAAAGCTCAATATGAACAACAAATTCAATCACTGAAAGAGGACATGACCAGACAAATGGAAGAAACTTTAGCCCCGAGTAGGAATTGTTGACATTGGAAAGTCAGACAATGCATCATCATCACCAGTCACTTCTCCTGTATATCGGGAGAGTATTACATTCCAGGGTTCATAA
>BMAC01000012.1:2209616-2230386 GCA_014905375.1 Phtheirospermum japonicum
ATATATATATATATATATATTTCTTTACATTATATTTTATTTTCTTTAATTTTCCTTATATTATTTTAATTATAGGCACCATTGGATATTGATTGTTATATGCCCGCGCACAAGGCAAGTTTACTTGTTCGACCAAGCTTACATGCCAAAAATTAAACTATTGGACGACTTGAAATTGTAAGTTAGTTTATCGAGTCATATTATTCGGCATATTTATCCAATTATCGAGCCTTGAATCTCCTCAAACATGTCATGCGTGTGTTTAGAAAAATTGGTTGTTGCCCGTGTGCACTATTCTACCAACATGTCAATAAAATTTTATTTCCCACTTTGGAATGCCGCCCTTTTAAGGTTTCCGTGATGAATAATGGGGTTCGCAATGTTGCACTATCATTGGAGAAGGTGAAGGTATGTAAAAATACAAATTTTTTACTTTTTTTATATGTTTATGAATTTGCTAATGTTCTTACTTGGTCAAATCATTGGGGTTTTGATCCTTTGTTGCTGTTTTTGTCGGGGGTTTTCAAGTGTCGCAAGCAATCGGGGCCTATCGAATGTGGTTATTATGTGATGCGATACATGTTCGAGATTAGTGAGAAGAATATTCGCAATATTGGAACTGTAAGTTTTTTTTTAAAATTTTACTTGTTTTATTATGTTTGAGAGTTTTTTCGATTTTTCAGTTTGTGTTATTTGAGGTGTGATCTCTCTTTTTATAGTTGGAGTCTGGGATTTTAGTAATATGAATCACGGTATTCGAAATGCCTGCTCGAACAGGGTTAGAAACTGGAAAACCGTAAGGAAAACTACACTAAATAAAAAACCTAAAAACTAAAAAAATAAACTTGAAAAACTAAACTTTGCCCCCTGCCCAACAGAATTTACTCCGTCATGCGGTTTAAACAAGTTTTTGTCATTAGTTTAATATCATGAAGTGTAATTTGTTTTTGAGAAAAAACATGATGGCTTGATATGTGCATTTGGTGTTTTTTTTCTTTTTCTTTTATACATGAAAATGATATTAAACTCGTATTTCCAAAATGTTTCCCCTGCACATGCACCTGACATTGTGGTTTATATAGATGCAATAACAAAGTGCTGAAATGGTCTAGCATTTTTCCTTGTATACCTGCAATGACAAATAAACCAGCCCATTAGTGAATAACTGCTTTTAGAAGAAATTCTAATCCAATTAACTTTTATTATTTATTTATTTATTTGTGTCATTTAATTAAGTGCTTTGTTTCAATATTTTTATTTTAGGATTGGAGAACAAACGAAACTAGTTATTCAACAGCGGAGCTCAATGAGATTCGAAACGAGTGGGCTAAATACTTTGTCGACTTTATTTCAAATTAGTAGTTTGCAAAATGATATTTACATGAATGTTGGTGGATGGCATGAGTCTGAAGGAAGTACAGCTAGGAAATTATATTTTCAGTTGCAGTTTCTCTTCTTGGCTTCTCAAGTCAATTGATTTTTGTTGATAGCAAAGTGGTTTTTTTCTCCCCTGGTGAGTTGATTGTAGTTTGTTAATATTGTTGCTCTGCAGGATTTGGCTTCTTAATCACTTAGCTGTCTTGGTTCAGTTTTAGTTTCTTTTGTTGCTTTTGCCCTTGTAGATTTTTTCTTGCAAACGGACTTTTGGTTCTGTTGTCTACAGTTTGCTTTTTATTTTAATTTGTTTGGAATCTCTGGTTGTTGATCTGTAAAACCAGTTGATCATGATGACTTTGTATTGTACTTTTCCTTTGGTATATATGCCTTATTTTAGAAAAAGAAAAGATTGTGTTGTTGTGTTATTGTTTGGCATTTTTGATTTAATTATGTTGAGTTTATTTGATAGTTATTTTGTGGAATTTGAAAAACAGGAATTTATGGTTTAATAGTGAAATAATAATAATAATAATAATAATAATAATAATAATAATAATAATAATAAAATAAATAAAAGAGTTTTGTGGCGCTTCCGTAAGAAGTGACCCAAATATTTAAATTACTCGAGGCGCCTGCTATAGAGTTAGCGCCACGCGTTCAGAATAATTAGAGGCGCCTCATATATATAGCGCCACGCGTCCAGAATAATTCGAGGCGCCTATTATATATTTAGCGCCACGAGTTCAGAATAATTAGAGGCGCCTCATATATATTTAGCGCCACGCGTTCCATTTATGAGGCGCTTTTTACAAGTATGCCCTTTAATTTATAAACTAAATTAGAGGCACTTGTTAAATAAAAGCGCCATGCTGATCCGTTTTTTGTGGCGCTAAACAAGCGCCTTGAGTAGAAAATCCTTATAAGAGTCGCAGTATTTTGTGGAGCTAAAATAGCGCCACAAATAGGCCTTAAGAAGTGCCTTGAATCGCCTTTTTCCCACTAGTGTTTTTTGATTCTCAATTATTTATATTTGAATTAATAGTACATAATTGTTATGCTCTCACATCTTATTATTTGATTTTACTGTAGGCTGGAGAATAGCGTGTGATTGTTTTGTACAACTAAGTATTTTATAATTTGTAAACTACATTTCAACGAATAGTAATCTTTTTATGAACCATGTTCAACGTTTTTTAATAATATTCTAGATTTTAAAATAATATGATGGTTTGAATATATATTGCTTAACTGTAAATATATAATAACTGTAAATTATTTCACACAATCTACGTAATATTATAAATATTATAGTATCCATATACATATAAATGATTATATATATATATATATATATATATATATATGGGAAAAGATTGTAACCATCTTGTACTATACGCATTTTTTGGGTTTGCATCCTAACGTTTTTTTTGTAATTTAATGCATCCTGTTCTATACAAAATTTCGAAAGTGCATCCTGTACTATACAAAATTTAGAAAAAACTAGTTTTATTAAATAAGAACTAGAATTTATTAAATAAATATGCAAACCATATTTTATCCTAACATTTACCGGAACTAGTTTTATTAAATAAATAAAATTTATTATTTATTTAATAATAAATTCGATAATTTTTGCATATTTAATAAAATATTTAATAAAATATGCTGAAACTAGTTTTAAATAAATAATAAATTCACCGGAACTCGCATAAAGTATACGGGTTTGAAAATATGCAATCTCACTCGCGAAACTAGGTGAGTTTCGACGAGTTTGGGCGAGTTTGTTGGTCGGAGGATGCACTTTCAGAATTTTTTGAAGTACAGGATGCATTAAATTACAAAAAAAACGTTAGGATGCAAACTCAAAAAACGCGTATAGTACAAGATGGTTACAATCTTTTCCCCATATATATATATATATATATATATAGAATTAGGTTCAAATGAGAACCATGTCATTATATGTGAACCTAGGGTCAGTTATGGGCCTTACATCTAATTAAATGAGTGGATTAGATTTTTTTTCTGTATTTTCTTATTTGATTAAAAGCATTACGATTGTCTAATAAAAGCAATACTGGTGTATATAACTGATAATATTAATAAAGCACTGTGATTGTATAATAAAAGCACTGCTGGTATATAAAAAAAGTACTAGTTCGCAAGTTCGCATATAATGACATGGTTCTATTTGAACCCACCTCTCTCTCTCTCTCTCTCTCTCTCTCTCTCTATATATATATATATATATATATATATATATATATATATATATATATATATGAAATGCTTATAATATTTTGTCTAAATTATTTGTTTCTCTTTGTTTGAAAAATATAGTCATTTTCATTTCAATAAACATGTTGTTTGGTGTATAGACATTAACAAGTTTTGTCTAATTGAGCCCATTTGCACTTATTGAGAATGAAGAGAAGTAAATGGTTCAAGATTATTTGTTTCAATGTAAAATATAAAATAAAATAGTAAATGTGGTATACAATGAGTTTTTCTCAAAATTTAAAGTGAATGATAATTCAGCTTTTGAACTTGATAAATTATTTATCGGTATCTGCATATTAATAATATCGTGTATAAAGTAGGTTTTCAAAATTTAAAGTGAACATTATTTTTTCACTTTGTATTTAATGTCTACTTTTTGAATTTAAAATAAACATTATATTTTTATAATTCTTTTATCAATGTCCGCGTAATCGTGGGTGTCTACACTAGTGTGTGTGTGTGTGTATATATATATATGTGTGTGTGTGTGTGTGTGTTTGTTTGTTTGTTTGTTTAAACTAAGAATGTAAATATTCATGTGTATAATTACGTGTAGATATATTTTATTCAATTTTTCTTGCGTCCCACATTAAGTATTAAGTCAAGCATGCTTGCTTTTACACTTATATATACATATATTAAGTGTCCCACATTGACCAAATTTAAAAAGTGAAGGGCATTTCCTTTTATAAAAGGGTCTGAGCCCTTTCATTGTTAGTATGCAAGCAAATATATTTTATATTATATCTAATATTTATAATATGGATTCCTTTAACTATGAAACTTTGTGTTAGTATTTTTAGAAGAGTCAATTAGTTATCATAGGGTTATGGTGAGGATATCACGTGGTGATATTTTAAGTTACATTTTTCTATTTATTATTTTTTACCTTTTAGTATGTTATTTGGTAGTTAATTTGGTGTTTTATTAGTAGTTAATCTTGTGTATTATGTTTAGGAGTTATAGATAGCATGTTAGTTTTATTTCCACTTGAGGTATTTTATTTCAATAATAGTGATAGTTATATTAATTAGTTTTGGGTTATAGTATTAAATTTCTTGACTAATAAAATACATGGAAATTAGAATCACTACAAGAAATCACATGTTTTATGACGATTTTTTTTCGACGCATAAATTTTTGTCATAATATGCTTATCAATAGTGACGAATTTTAGTTTTGTCACTGGAAAATACATTTTGACGATAATATTTATTTTTGTCATCATCGATCTAGTTTTTCATCACTAATTCTTATATTTGATGACAATTAAATGGAATTACACAGTAATGGAATGACGAGAAAAATGGGCTGGAGAGAACCTTTCAGCGACAAATTAGTAATCAATGGTAACGACATTTGGTGTGACAACACTATATTTTGTAATTATTTTTTTCATGAAAAATGGTGATGACATCCAGTGTCACGATAAGTTTCTTTTCATGACAATACCATATTTTGTCACCGCTTCAAGAAAAATAGTGACAATATTATTTTGACACTAAAGTCTTATTTAGTGATGATAAATATGAATTTTCCATTCACATCAAGATTTAGAATGCGACTTTTTCAATAACAACTAGATAATAATTGGTGATGGCATTTGGTATTACTATAATTTTTTTATGTAAGTATTATTCAGCTTATTATTCATCATTAAATATTTGTTTTTCTATGTTTATTTAACTAACTTTATAGTTTTTAACGACTATATTATTATTATATAATATTTCTTAAGTTTCTTATTTTTAAAATTGATTAAACAAGTTTATAAATTAAATAACAGATTATTATTTTTTCTTCAGATTCTAAGTTTTTTATTTATTATCAAATTAAAATTTAATTATAGCTAAAACCTAAATACTTATTAAAAAAATATTAAAAATTATTATATAAATCACTAATTATTATAAACTAAATTATTTAAATATATAAAAACTAATTCTATAAAGTTATTAATATATTTTAGACTTAAAATGAGAAAATAAACAATCACAAAAATTGAAATCAATATGATTAGATTTAATTAAAATTAAATCCGAATTAATTGTTTCCTAAATCTGAAAAATGGTAGAAAATATTAAATATTTGAAAAAAAAAAGATCATTAGTTGAGTGATGTATATAATCTAATCTATATATAGCTTTGTGTGAATTTAAAATATTTTGTGATATATATTTATTTCTTAGATTTATTTAATAATTTCCCAGATTTTCATTTTAGAATTTATTATCAAAATTATTTTCTTCTATGAATCTCTTATTTAATTTATAATAATATTGATTTTTATTTGGTTATAAAATGTTAGAATATAATATCAGATAAATCTCAAAACTTAAAATCATAAATATTGTATAATACTATTGTTTAAACAATATAATTATTTAATCAATTTTAAAAATAAAAGAAACTTAGGAATATTATAGAATAATATTTTAAGTCCTTAATTTATAAAGCAAGTTAAATAAATAAGTAAATATCCTATAATATGATTATTCAATAAAAATATAATAATGTGTGACTACCTAGTAAATAATTATTCCATGAAAATGACAAAAAATAAAAATATCATAATAAAAAAACTACCAAATAAAAAAATAAAATAAATATTTTCAAATAAATAAAAAGAGTTGTTAGGCCACGAAACTAATGGAGGAGTTTTGTAGAAAAAAATACGAAATGATAATATAATACTAAATAAATATCAAAAATTAAATTTAGAAAAATTATTTAAATTTGCATAATTATTTAATAATCTTGATTTTTTTAAGATATATAGAATAATAATATAAGTTAAAAAATCATAAAACAAGTTAAAGAAATGTACAAGGGGGATTTGAACACCTAACCTAAAGATTAGCGAAAGATATTACAACCACTAGACCAAAATATGGACTTTGTTTGATACTTGCAGTACATAATTCTTATACAAAACACATATAGAAATATAGTAATTTTTCCAACAGAATAAATCTATCAAAAGTTTTTGACCAATACAAATAAAAATGAGATATCTTGCACAATATACTAAAATATGATAATTGTAAAATAAGTAAAAATTTATAGAAAAACTTTAATATTCTAGGTTATACAATATGTGAAAGTTAATAACTGAATATTAAAATAAAATGTGAAATCTAGATGAAAAGGGATCAAAATTTATATTTCGAGAATAAATTCTTTTACTACTATTATTATTATTATTATTATTATTATGACTTTATTATATTTGTTAATGACATGTCTATAAACACATTTCAATGTGTGTTATAAGATAGTTAAACCCGTAACTTAATGGAGTATATTAATTATTTATATAATTATTTATGTAAATATTCTTTTGGAGATTATGATTTATTTAAAGAAAATATTAAATATATAGAAGAATTATGTATAATAATAAATAAAATTTTAGGAAAATAAAAATAATATAACTTTTTTTGAAGAAAATATAAATTATAAAAAGTTTTCCTATAAAAAGTTAAAAAATTATATTATGAACATAAGTGAAAGGTAAATAACTTTAGGGAATTTTGAAGAAAAATCTCCAATGCTTCTTTTGTTTTGTGGTCCACTCCCCACTCAAATAATTTCATTCTCCACTCCCCAATACACATTTGACTTTCAAGACCACTCCCTTGTCTTACAAAATCCCAAATTTACCTTTATTTAATGGGTTTGTCCTTTTGTGTAGAAAAGTCAAAATTTATTGTTCAGAATTCGAGTACTTACTTCTAATGTATCTTATACTTAATGGTTATATACTGAATACTTCGTACCTTTGAAATTAATACTTAGTATAGAATACTTCGAAATTTCCATGATAAACCGATCCATGAAAATTGTATCAGAGACTAGGTTTATTAAGAAATTATAAGAAAAATTTATTATAATTATGTAATTAACTTTTGGTGAAGAGATTTATCTCTAAAAATGTATACGAACGAGTGTTCGAGATGTATTCGTTTCAGGCGATATTTCCAAATATTGGAAATATACGAGATTGATCATAAAGACAAAGTAGCATATTGGGATAATATGTTGAAAGAAGACTCGCAGGAGTTGACAGGGAAACCTTGAGACAATGCGAGAAACAAAAGACGTATCATCTGAGTTACCTTTGGGTGAAACAGATGCTGAAGGAGGATATCAGGTACTATAGGGATGAAGCTCATGAATACCATCAATAGATCCAACTGGAACGAGGTATCAGATTCTTCTAAGAATCTTAGAGAAATGCAAAGGATGATACAAGACATTGACCACCAGATCCATGTGAAGATGAAGGAGGTGATTGAACATCAAAAAGAAACACATGAAATCATAATTGATGTTCAAAGACGAGTCAAGGGCCTTGAAGTCAAACCAAGTACATCCGGAGGAAGGCGACGTACAACTTTCAGAACGGAACCCCTTTTACACCAAAAGGGGAAACCGACTGAGGTTATAAGACAACCAACGAAAGAAGAGAAGATGGTGGCCATAATCAAGGGAATTCCATTACAACCCAAGAAGTAATGGAAAGAATCAACATGAAAGATTTACACGGCCTAATCGAATCCTTCACCGGATTGGGTATTGTGGGTCTAAAAATGAACTCAGGAGATTCTTCGGCCTTAGTAACAAGAAGCGCTCCACCAACAATAAGTTTTAATCATGGCGAAGGTACGGATTCACACGAACCAGTACAAGACGCACAAATGCCACATGTTGGGGATTTCACCATAAAAGGAGATCCTACAGATGTAGTAGGCACCAGGCAACGTTCCCGAAGGCCCAATATTCTTAACACGCCATACGGGAAGTATCAACTTGACCCCATACATCTATATGGGCTAATGTTTAGTCTGGACGTTCCAGGTTTTAAGAATCAAGAGATACTAATAGATGATTGGGCATCTGCAATGCGAATTGCAGCTGGAACTCTCAGTCTGGAGAAGGAAGGGTTCATTCTACTCCTTGAAATGAGCCTTGAAGGATCCGTAAAGATCGCATGGGATTTAACAGGAGCAGATATAAAGAGGGAAGTTATAGCTGGAGAATCATTAAAAGGGATCATCGATAATATGGCTAAATTATTCAAAATCTAATTTATCGGCACAGGATATTTCGAGGGAATGGAAGAGGTAAACCAGAAAAATATCGTCAAGCCCTCTATTGCCTTGAGCTACGAGATATTTGTCATGTGGACGATTATATCCAACTATTCACCGAATACATATAGAAATCTAAGGTGAATGATGGAGATGCGGCTCAACTTTTCTTTGCAAAAATACCAATTCCGTGGAGAGAAATGCTGATCCAAGAAAGGATTATATCCAGTAGCGGGAAGTGATTTCTCTAAAAGGATCCTAGTCCTTAAAAGAGGGATCAAACAAGCGGAAATGATGATGGGAGGAGCAAATGGTACTCCGTGGTACAAAGTTAAAACTCCACCAACTATTTCCATGATACGGGAGTCGATATTCTGTTAGGAAATAATTTCCTACAGACATTTAAAATATTTACACAAGAAAATTAGACTAGAAGACTAATTTTCACAACCCCGTGTAATCATAAGATTATAGTCAAGCGAATAAGAGAAGCATTCCACAGAAAGATGCCAATTAATTTTCGCAGCAAGCGTGGTGATGAAGGAAAACTTCGACATCGAAAAATGAAAGATCGAAGAAGATATGGAGAAGCAATTCTCCAACTACGAAATGAGAGCCTAGGAGGTCGAAAGGAAGAGAGGATTAAACTAGAAATGATGGAACTCCTCAAGGCCAGCCTAAACACGAGTGCACAACCAGACACCACCGTGGAAGAACAAATTTCACCAGAGGACATCAAAAGAAAAATTCAAAAACAATGAAGATCCTCTAGCATGGTGGGACAAGAATGAACTCAAAGCATCTTTGAAGGTGAAAACCGGAAAAGAAAATGAGTTTGTTAGATATAAGCCTATCCTAATGAATCAAGAAGATCGAAACGATATGCAACAAATACTTAAGGAACACATTGACCTTAAGTTGATTGAAGCAGGCGTCTCTCCATATAGTAGCCCGGGATTCTTAGTCCGCAACCATGGATAAATAAAAAGAGGAAAACCAGGATTGGTGATTAATTATAAAGGAATCAATAACATCTTGGAACTCGATGGATATTAAATTCCAAGCAGAGAATATTTGGTAAATTGCATTAAGAATGCAAAAGTGTTCTCCAAGTTTGATTGCAAATCTGGGTTCTACCAGATTAGGATGAAAGAAGGAAGCAAGAAGTTCACGGCCTTCTCCACACCACAAGGACATTATATCTGGAACGTTATGCCAATGGGTCTAGCAAATGCACCCCAGATATATCAAAGAAAGATGGATAATCTCTTTAAAGATTATTTCAGCTTCATGTTTGTGTACATTGATGATATACTCATCGCATCAAAACACATGAAGGATCATCTAAAACATTTGGAAATCTTCTCAGATGTTTGCCACAAGGAGGGATTAGTGCTTTCAGAAAAGAAGGCGGTAATTGTTACAAGAAGTATCGAGTTCCTTGGGATAGAGATCGATGAGTCCGGAATTATTCTACAAAACCATATTGTAGAAAAGATACAAGGATTTCCAGACACACTCAAGGATAAGAAACAGCTTCAAAGTTTCCTAGGAGTTGTTAATTTCGATGGGATGTTCATAATTAAACTGGCACATTATAGGAAGGTGTATAGTTCCCTATTAAAAAGGATGCCAATTTTAAATGGTAAAAGGAACACCATGAAGGAATTAAACAGTTAAAGGAGGTTTGAAAACAACTTCCAAAACTGGCGATTCCAAATGATGAGGGCGAGCTGGTCCTATTCACGGATGCCAGTGATTATTGGTGGGCAGCGGTTCTTACGAAACTAACACCCAAAGGAGAAGTTCCATGTAGATATTGCAGCGGTCTATTTTCAAATAACAAAGCAAACCGATGGCATATCAATGAGAAGGAGTGTTTCGCAGTTAGAAAGGCGTTTAAGAAATGGCTTTTATTTCTTCTATCTAAGAAACTCACCTTAAAAATTGATAACTCAAGCGTAAAAACCTTTTTGAAAAATAAAATTGAATCTAAACCCGAAAAGTCTAGATTACTTAAATGGCAAGCTGAATGTTAATATTATGATTTTGATATTGTCGTTATAAAATCTCATGAAAATGCTCTTGCAGATTTTTTACCGAGAGAGGGAGGGACCAGAAATTGATTCATTCCTCAAAATGGCGAGGCATCTAAGGGAACACCTGGAGATGCTTCAACGCGAGCTCGATGCATTGACCCTCAATGCAGAGGTAGCCGGAAGGTTACAACGAGTTGATCGGGAAACTTTTTCCGATCGAATATGAGGTTACATACAGGCCAACGAATAGTTATGGTCTGTAATGAGAAAGCCCCTTCTCCGGGCAACATCTTCAATGGTGCAAAAGGAGACACTTCGAGTACAGGGCTCTATACCCATAACACGAGAACTAAGATGGAATCATATACGGATGAACTGTCTCAAGTTAAAATCGATACTCCGGAGTCAAGTCCCGAGTCTTCGAGTCAACCCATCGTCTCAGGGTTTAATGAGGAAGAGATCAATCTTAGGCCACATACAGGAAAATCTAAGACCGATACTTACGAGATTTTGAAAACTTCTCATTTTCAGGTTTACCAACAGAGATGGGAGAAGTTAATAACCAGGGTGGGAATTAATCCTGGAAAATGTCTAGTAGATGTTCTCGGAAGATATCCCAGAGTGTGGATGATGCCAGAATCTCATCCACAAGATGTAAAAAGCTGGTATGAATTCGGGGCCTTAGCATCGGTTCACACAAGATCACCAAGTTTCTCGGAAATATCACAACTCCCGAGATGGATACAAGATGTTGTGCATGAGACATGGGCGAATAACCCACATCTTGCACGGGCTGATGTCCTAGAATTATATTTCTTTAGCGCAGCACCAGAACCGGTTGGAAAGGGAATGCATGAAGTGTTCCATTTCATCAAGCTCAGGTGACCAGACGTGGAAGCAATGAAGAAAATCAAATCACCATCGTCTGAAGGAACTCTGTTAGTGTCATCACTCACAGAAGACGACATGTTCACAAGAAGGGCATGGGGTCTTTGAGTCTGTCTCACCGAGATGGACAAAGTCAAGTTCCCATTTAAGTTCTTCCAAAATACGGTGAATGGGTCTTTCCTGTTAAACACAATGACAGGAAACACAACAGGAATTGCTGAAGATTTATTTGAGAAAAAGAGATCTCTTCTGTGGAACAACAAGCTACCAGGGAATAAAGAAGCTCGCCGGAAATACTACAACATGGCCCACGTCAGGAGATGGACGGACAAAATATATTCGGAATGCTCAAATCAGACGGAGCCGGATTTTGGTACAAAGTCCAAACAAAACAAGCCAGGTGGTCAGGGACCAGCAAAAACATTTGCCCGGGGATCGCACAAATCAAAAAAGTAAAGTATTTCCCGACAAAGAAAAAAGGTTCATGTGATAAACAGGTCCCTCAAGAACGTGCCTCTGCAAAGTGGAAATTCCACCAGCTAACAGAGGACAATAATGCAAGAAATGACGTAAGCAATAATGTTAATAATTTACGAGCTATGTGAAGTCCGGATCTCAAGTCCGCCAGACTACTATAAGTTCAGGATTTGGAGGAAAGCAGAGGGCATCGCTCATCACCTTTTATTTTCTCATATTAAGAAATAAAGTCTAGAAAGAGTGTTTGTGTACAAGAATAAAGAGTCTTTTTAATAGTTTGTATTAGAAAGTTTATGTATTTACGAGTGCAAGCCTTCTCTATGAGACGCTAAACAAGTTTTCTCCTCCCAAAAGGAGATTACTAATGTAATAAATTTTATTTTAAGTTCTTAATAAAATAAAGGCTTCTGGTTCAACATGTGTGCTTAATAAATTATCTCTATAAATCAAGTATATCGTACGGCTAATGTAGGAAACGAACTAAGGCTGTGCTGAACAGTTACTGAAGGAGTCGGATAACTTGTAGTTCAACTTTTGTGAATAGAAGTTAGACGGTGATATCGTCTGTAAAACGAACTAGGGGCGGTAACTTTCCGATTGGTGGCATCGCAACCCATCTCACCCGGAGCTATTTCGGTCAAAGAGAGGTACAAAAACTTAGAGAAATTTTAATTTTACGGAAGCATGTTGGGCCTAAGTACTATCTGGTAATTTTCTAAGTATTATTTATTCTGTACCTAAGTATTAAGTATGTTACAACTAAGTACTCAATTTTCTGCACGAAAATATAAGGACATATTGGTCCCAATGAAGCTAATTTTAAATTAAATATGGAGCTAGGGAGTGGAAACAAAGAAGATTTAAAAGGTGAGTAAACCCCAAAATGAAAGAAGGCAAAGGGAGTGGTCCACGAAAACCCCGTAACTTTATACAATTATTTGATTAAAATCTGAAATCAAAATTATATGTGGGCAGAACAAATAAATGATTATATAATCGCATAATATAAAAAATTCAATACATTATTCTAAATTTTTTAACTAAATAATTATTTATGAACGTTTGTATATTAATAATTTGTGACTAATTACTATGACTTTAATTATTTAATGTTAGAAATCCACACATAAATGATTTATTACTCTTGGTTATATAATTACTTTCGTATAAACTGAAATATATATATAATTTTTAATTTATTATCGGGTTCATCAACTGACTCAATGACTTGGTGGTTAATTACTCAATGGCTATCTCGAGTCAAATACCAGGCTGATTAAAAAATAATAATAACTATAGTAAAATGAATACAAAGACCCTCAATTAAAATTTTAATACGATGCCTCATTTATTTGGTATTTATTTTTTCATTTTTGTAGTATTTTATATATTTTTACAATATTTATATATTTTTTATTTTCAGAATTTAGGAGATGGGTTTTTATAATATAACATTAATTAAGTATATTACTTTCTGTTTTATAGTATTTTAAGATTTATTTTATTATATTTTATAACTTCTTGATCTTTGTTATTGTTTTATTATCAACTTTCAGTAGATAAAAAATTACTTAAAATTAACTTTTATATATTTATTTAATTTACTTTATCACTATCGCCAATTTATTCTTTAAATATCTTCAAAATAAATATTTAGAGATTATTGATGATTTTATTATATTTTTATCTGATTTCAAAATAATTTCATATTTATATTATAATATTTATTTTTATATTATATTTAATTTTAGAAATTATTAAGAACAATTTATAATTAATAACATATATGTTATATTTAATTAATTAAATTCATATTTTTGTGATTATTTTATTTTTTATAGCATTTTAAGTGTGTTTTGTTACTTTTAGGATTTAGTAAGTGATTATTCAGAATTTAAATTATTTTTAATTTATTCTATAGAATTATTGTGAAATAAGATACATTTTATATTATTTAAACTCTTACTATCTTATAATTTCTTTTATAATATTTCTTATATATATTTAACATATTTCATATTCTTTATGATTTATTTTATTATTTTATAACATTTTTTTTTTATTATTAAATAATTATTTAGAATTCAAAATATTTTAATCCAATTTGAAAATAGTTTAGGATTTATTTTATATTATTTATAATATATATGATTTTTTTTTCTTTTTAATTTTAATATATATATATATATATATATATATATATAATTTTCTGTATTATTTTAGTTGATTTTTTTTTTCAAATTTATATTACAAGTATTTTATTTTCATTAGTAAAAATTTTATTTAATAATTATATAATTATGTTGATATAAATTATACTAAAATAAAACGTACAACAAAGTACGACTAAAGTACAACTAGATATTCAATTATACTTATGTTGTACTCAAACAGATTGATATGATTGAATTATTACATAATCTAATGATAAACTTTCGTGTACATATTGACAAACAAGTACAACGGATAACGATAATTAGAAAAACCTGAATTTATTATAAAACTTCACCTTGTCTTTGATATAAAGACTAAACAAGGAGATGGACTCATTGATTTGTAATAAAAGTGACTGATATGATTGTTTCGCGACTAACTAAATGGGAGAGCTTGGAACTAGTGTCATGTGAGTCAAACTATAATTTGACGTATAATGTAGTATGCAAAAAGTTGTTTCATAATATATAAATGTGGAGTTATTTACCTTTAAACGATTTTTTAAACATATATTTTGTGTTCGAAAATTTTGTTCGAACGACTTTTTTCAAGGAATTTATTTCTTTTTCTTTCTTCAATGGCACGAAGGCGAAGCGTAATTCTGTATGCATGTTTTGTTTATGTTCTTCAATAGACGGCGGCCGTGGCAGTGGCGGCGGTGATGGGCGATGACTGGAGTGGTGGTGGAGAGTTGAAGGAGATGAAGTATTTGGGGGTGTACGGTTCAAGAATAATATTGACATTTTTGTGATAACATTTTTAATAGGGTGAACTAATACATAAAATAAGGTACGTATATCCACGCCCTTTGTTTTAAATTTGCTCGTGTTGACCAAATCGTGACTTCAATATTTTAAGTTATTATATTACACTTGAATACCATCCATTTCAATTCGATTCGTACATCGCACGGGTTAAGTACTAGTAGACTATTAATATAAGTCGTTAAAAATCATAAACTAATTCCAATAAATTTAAAAGAATAAATATTTAATCATTACTTAATATATTTAAGAAAATAAAAACATAATATAAATTTAATAAAGTATAATAAAATAAATCTTAAAATACTTTTAAACCGAAAAAAATATATAAAAAGTATTTTATTAACTACTAAATAATTATTTCAAAAACCAGAAAAGAAAAAAAATGAATATTATAAAATAAAAAAAACTACTAAATAAAAAAATGAAAAAAAATGTATTCAATAATGAAATGTTGGGTCAAAAATTGTTATAATATAGTATTAATTTAATCTTAAAACTTGAAATAATCAAATTATTTATAAACTATTATTTAAATTTATAATTAATTAATAAATATGAAAATTAAAAATAATTAAATTATTATAAAATAATAATATAAGTCGTAAAAAAATTATAAATTTACTTAAATAAATATATAAAATAAATATTTTACATGATTAATACTTAAAGTAGTTTTCTTTATTTTATAACATTCATTTTTTCCTTTTCTGCTTTTCGAAATAATTATTTAGCAGTTAATAAAATTATTTTATATTTTTTTGTGTATAAAAGTATTTTGAGATTTATTTTATTATAATTTATTAAATTATTGATATATTTTTATTTTCTTAAATATATCAAAGTAATGATTAAATATTTATTTTTTAAAATTTATTGAAATTACTTTATGAATTTTAACGACTTTTATTAATAATCTATAATATTTTCAAGTCTATTATTTTTCAAATTTATTGAAATAATAATTTTAATTATATATAATAAACTTAAAAATAATAATAAATCTAATAGTAATAAGTTATTTATGTCTGAATTAATCACATTAAATAAAAGAATTGGTAGTAATTAGTCATAAATTACTAGATATAAATGTCGATAAATAATTATTTTGTCATAAAACTAAAAATATTTTATTATAACGATTAAATGATTTATAATTTATTTTTGTTATGACCTCAATAGTTTTGAATTTATTTCTTACATTAATTCTTTTTTATAGTATATCCGTCTTGTGTTTATAGTACCTAATACATTTTTTGAGTGATCATAGTACATCTAAGTATACGAATTGACAGTTTTAGTGCATCGAGCAGCCTGTTGGATATCAGAGGAGGCAATTCATAAGAAAAACTATCTTAAAAGATTTTAAACTTTCGGTGGTGGAATATTCTCCACACATGAGGCGATTTCAAACAAGATCGCTGTTAAAAATAATTATTTAATAATTTCTTTCTTTTAAATAATCTTCAAAATGAAATAAAGTTATGAAGAAAGATATAAAAATATTATAAATAAAGTCCTATTTTATTAAAACTTGTATATAAATATTAAAGATTAAATTTATATTTTAAATAATTATTTAAGTATAAAAATAATAACTCTTAAAAAATAATAAAATAAATAAGAAAAGGTTACAAAGTCATTTAAATAAAAAATACTTCTTTCTAATAAAAGATTTAAATAAAATAATGTAAGAAAATAGAAAAATTACACACACACACACACACACACACACACACACACACATATATATATATATATATCACCCCTACATATTAATGCAAAATCCTCCTAACATATGTGTCTGCTTCGTATGCTACGTTTGACAAATAAAAAATTATGGTGCTTCGTTTGCTTATGTGTCATCCGAGCCTAATATTTACCTAATTTAATAATTTTCTTTTTATTGTATCTTACCTAATTTAATTTTTTTTATTATATTTTTCTTTATTCAATACTTTCCTTTGATATTTATTTAGGTTTTTTTCTTTTCATAGTTTGTTATTTTTAAATAAATAAACATATTTATTTATTTAGGTATTTTTTCTTTTTATAATTTATTTAAAAATTTTATTAGGGAAAATAAATAAACATATCTATTATTATCAATGCCTCTTTTGCCACATATGGCTCTCCAATCGACCCCTCTGACTTAGCCGAGTTTCTTACACATCCCTTGAGCTCTTTCAAATATGATTCAATTGGAAACATACACCTCAGGTGTTCGGGTCCCCTTAAAATTGCCTCTCAGGGAGATGAATAGCTAAATGGACCATAATATCAAAAAAAAGCTGGGGGGAAAATTTTCTCTAATTTGCATAAGATAACAATTACATCCGACTGGGCTGATATAAGGTCACTCACATTCAAACTTTTGGCAGACATTCTCTTGAAGAAGTTACATAATTCTATTATAGCATCAAATATATCCTTATCCAAGTATGCACGGGCTGCCACTGGCAATAATCTTTGTATTATGACATGGCAATCGTGAGATTTCAATCCAGTTAAGTGGCCCTGACCTGGAGGTACACACCTTCTCGAGTTTGATGCAAATCCATTTGGAAATCTAAACAGACCTGATCCAAATGCAAAATTTAACTCGTTTGGTCCGGGGTAGCGTGTAACGAGCCCTTGGCTTCATTATCTTACCCCTTTCCTCTATAAGGTACAACTCTGGCCTAATTTTCATTCTCATTAGATCGCGTCTTGCATTAAGAGTATCCTTCGACTTCAGTGGATCATTCATGATGGTCCCCACGACACTATCACACATATTCTTTTCAAAATGCATCATGTCGATATTGTGTTTCAAGTCATTACTAGACCAGTAAGGGAGCTCAAAAAAATACTTTTTTTTTTCTAATTCAACTCATTATCATATTTACAGGTCACTGCACCACCATAACTCTTATGTTTCTAAGATATCTTTGGTCTGACTCGATTTAGTTGGATCAATATGTCTTTCATTGTTTTTTTTTTACTGGAGGACTCTGACGTTCTGGTAGACCATTGAAGTCAGGCAAACTCCTCCATATATGGTGTATCGGAAGAAACATTCTAGCTGGGAAGTCATTAATTATCCACATTAATGCTTCTCGCATGTGAAATAAACCACGATTTTTTGTGGCAGCGTCAAGTGTTTCCTCACCAATTGACCACAGAATTTTCAATTCATCAACAATAGGCCGTAGGAAAATGTCGAAATCTTTTCCCGGGGATTTAGGTCCAGGTATCAATAGTGTCAGCATCAAATACTCCGGTTTCATGCATAGCCATGGTGGAAGATTATAAAATGTCAATATTACAGGCCACATGCTATATATCTGACTCATATCACCAAATGGGTTGACGCCATTGATTTGTACATTTTTGTATGTGATTTTCGTGTGTTTTTGAATTGTGTTTTGTTTGTTTTTACGTGTTTTAGGTTTATCTTTTTCTCATTTTTCTTCCTTTTGATGTTTTTCGTTTTGTATTGTGTTTAATGCTTTTCTACTTTATTTCATAAGTAATAACCTAATTTTGCTTTATTTTCGTGTTTCAGCTCAAAACGAAGAAGACAGGACAAGCGAAATTCCCGAGTGATCATGGTGATTATTTTAGCGCACTAGAACCCTCGCTTTCTTAATTGTTTCAAGGCTTTTTATTTATTTAATTAATTGCATTAGATGTTAGAACTCTCAAACCAAAATTAGATTGCGTATTTAGTTTAGTCTTCTCTTTCGTTTTTAAGAAAGCGAGGGTTCTAGTGCACTAGAATAATCTCCACGATCACTCGGGGATTTCATCGAGAACCTTACATACGAGTCAGGGTTGTCAATCCCAACTCGTCGATCAAGCGTCGAATCATCCCGAGAGATGGTTCTAAATGACTCTAGGCATTAGAACGATAAATTCTATCCGACAAGCATTAACATATCCAATAACAAATTTCAACAATTTAAATCATAACTAAACTACTAAAGCAATTAAAAATAAATAAAAAATGAGAAGAACGGTAAAAGATGACGAACTACATTAAAGAAACAAGAGAACAAACATCAACATTCAAAGGTAGCCAAAGCTAAACTATAGAACGATTAAACAAATTGCAGAAAAACTTATGATCTAGAAAAGCAGCAGCAATCCAATGTGTGTACAGCAACGACGAACGAAATCGAACAACGAACGAAATAGAAAAGACGGAACGACGAACTATTAAACTTGAATTATGCATGTGATCGAAAGGGGGCAAGAACAGAGGGGTCTCTGCAATTTTTGAACCTTCCGCCAAGTTCCAGCACACCAAATGAAGTGAAAATGATGGGTTTATATAGTTTCTCTTGAAATAACTGCTCAAACTATCGGAGCGTCGACCACTGCGGGCGGAGCGTCGATGTCGACGTATGCCAAGCGCTCGCATAGACCAGGCAGTGCGTCGACCGACGCGCGCATGGGTCGACACAACAGAGAGTCTGCGTTGACCAAGCATCGAAGACGAACATTGCGTTGCTCACTAGAAAACTCTAGATGTATAGCGTCAAATGCACGCCATGCTTTGCCATCCCTCGGATGAGTCATAACATGTGCACTTGTATGATACCCAGTACTATGTCAACGCATAAGTTTTGCAGTCTCTTCCATTGCCAATAATCTCTTCAATCTTGGAATCTTAGGGAAATATCGCATAACCTTATGTGGAGTTTTGCTTTTAGAACCTTTTCCACTATTCTCTCACCAACGTGATTCTCCACAGACTGGACATGTTTCTTTATTGGCATGCTCTTTATAAAATAGTGCACGATTATACTTACGTACATGTATGTTCTCATAGACGAGACCCAAAATTTCAAGCAACTTCTTTGCCTCATAATGTGAGTTGACAAGTTTTATCGATGGGAATGCGAGTTTCAATAACTTAAGCAACTCATTAAATGATCTATTTGTCCACTTGTCATTCACCTTGATATTCATCAACTTCACAAGAAAATTTAATGAAGAGAATGATTAAATCCCTTCATACAATTTAGTGTCCATGGCCTCGTACAAGTTATGATACTGCTCGTCAGGCCTCTCTAACCCATAATCATCATCTGGGTCCACGTCTTCCATCACATTTCTCATTTCATACATCATTTCAAAGTCAACGGCTCAAGGACAAGGTTTGTGTTCTGGTAAATGCTCTCCATGGTGAATCCAAATATCATATGATGCATCAAACCCATACCTCTGAAAATGCATCTGAGCAGCTTCCAAACTCCAAGACTCCAAATTTAAACACTTGTTGCACGGGTACTTAATCAAGCATGTCTTATTCACAAGAGGCCCACACATGTTAATAAATTCACTCCACGCCTAAACTCTGGTGACATTTTAGTTGTAATTAGCGTCCATCTCTTGTCCATCACCATATTTGAAAGCTGAAAAAAGAAAAATGACCAAATAATTAGGTAAATTCTTAGCTCCTCTATTATAAATTATTTACAAAACTCATCTATTTTACATTTATTAACAAACACTACCCCTAAGGTGTGGGTTAGATTCTTTGATTATTATCTTTCTATTTTAAATTTTTTTATCTCATTTATTTTATGCGTATTTACATAAACTACCTTTTTTTTCAACTATTTAACATATAATTGTGGATTGATTAAAA
>BMAC01000012.1:2230411-2298969 GCA_014905375.1 Phtheirospermum japonicum
CTCGCCAACGTGATTCTCCACAGACTGGACATGTTTCTTTATTGGCATGCTCTTTATAAAACAATGCACAATCATACTTACATACATGTATGTTCTCATAGCCGAGACCCAAACTTTCAAGCAACTTCTTAGCCTCATAATGTGAGTTGACAAGTTTCATCGATGGGAATGCGAGTTTCAATAACTTAAGCAACTCATTAAATGATCTATTTGTCCACTTGTCATTCACCTTGATATTCATCAACTTCACAAGAAAATTTAATGAAGAGAATGATGAAATCCCTTCATACAATTTAGTGTCCATTGCCTCGTACAAGTTATGATACTGGCTCGTCAGGGCTCTCCAACCCATACTCATCATCTGGGTCCACGTCTTCCATCACATTTCTCATTTCATCCATCATTTCAAAGTCAACGGGCTGAGGACCAGGTTCGTGTTCTGGTAAATGCTCTCCATGGTGAATCCAAATATCATATGATGCATCAAACCCATACCTCTGAATATGCATCCGAACAACTTCCAACTTCAGAGACTCCAAATTTAAACACTTGTTGCACGGGCACTTAATCAAGCATGTCTTATTCACAAGAGGCCCACACATGTTAATAAATTCACTCACTCCACGCCTAAACTCTGGTGACATTTTATTTGTAATTCGCGTCCATCTCTTATCCATCACCATATTTGAAAGCTGAAAAAAGAAAAACGACCAAAATAATTAGGTAAATTCTTAGCTCCTCTATTATAAATTATTTACAAAATTCATCTATTTTACATTTATTTACTAAACACTACCCCTAAGGTGTGGGTTAGATTCTTTGATTATTATCTTTCTATTTTGAATTTTTTTTATCTCATTTATTTTATGCATATTTACATAAACTACCTTTTTTTCCAGTATTTAACATATAATTGATTGATTAAAAAAAAAGCACAAAGCACAAAACAACCAAAATATTGAATTCATGAATTATAGTTTTCTAATATTTTGGGTTGTTTTGTGCTTTGTGCTTTTTTTTTTTGTGGGGTGGGAAGGTGAAGATTAGGTGGAGGGTATTAAATGAGGTTAGTGATATTTTGGAAGGACTTTTGTTTAATTGGAAGGACTTATCGTTCCAATAGATACTCCATTAAATTAGGTGCTCTGTTGGAACGACAATTATATTTATAGGGACGACAAATATCGTTATATATTGACAATCTGTTGGAACGACAATTATATTTATAGGAACGACAATTGTCGCTCCAATAGATTGACAATCTGTTGGAACGACAATTATATTTATAGGAACGACAATTGTCGCTCCAATAGATTGACATTCTGTTGGACGACAATTCTATTTATAGGAACGACAAATGTCATTCCAATAGGTGAATGGACCTACAGGAACGACTTTTATATGTCGTTCCTATATATTTACCCTATAGGAAGGATAAATTTGTCCTTCAAGTTGGTGTCATTTGTTGTAGTGATATTGTTAAGTACACATAAAACGTTCCCGTTTTTCTTGAGGAAATGATTAATGTGGATGATGTTGATGATTGAGAAGTTTGTGGCACACATAGAAATTTCAATTATGATAGCGTGAAAATATCTGTGGGTAAGAAACTATAAGCCTCTGAGGATTGTCGATAGAATCGTGAAGCTCTTTAGAATAACCACAGTGTTCAGTCACTTAAGGGTTTAACTGGTATCAGATTTGAGGAATGAAAGCACAATATTTTGAGGTGGTGGGAACTATACTATGTGGTCTTGGAGAAATGATAAAAGAGTTGGTGAGTATTGTGAAAATGATATAAAATCCACAAAGAGTTGATGTTGAGGAATGGGAGATGGAGAAAGAAATGACGACAAGATGGTTTGAACAAAGGCATAGATGTTGTAGGATTCTTTATTAAAATTCACATCTTACTGTGTGGTTTACATTTTTATATCTGGCAAAATGGTTGTAATATCATAGATTTTAATTTACTTAAGTAGGTTATGGTGAAGAGAAATCAATTTTTGACGCATGTGAAAAAATGGGAGGTGATGCATATACATTTATAGCTGAAATGTTATTACCAGTAGATGGATGAAGAAAATTAAAAGTTTCACACGGAATTAGTTTTTACACTACAAGAAAAATAGCAGTAGACATCACTAAAAAGACATCATTTTTTTTGCTATTCTGGTGTCTTTTTACTTTTAACATAGATTTCTTAAAAAACTGGTGTTATATTAGTATAGTCTTTTGACAATAGAAAACGGTTTCCCAAAACTGATTTCTAAAAAACCAAGATATGAGAAATACACATCAGTTTTTACATCAATTTTAAAAAACGATGTGTATTTGTACAATTTCTAACGATTAAACATCAGAGTTTTATACATCAGTTTTCAAAGCCATGTCTATTCATAGAGATTATTGGATCAAACTTCAGTTCTTTATACATCGGTTTCAAGATGATGTCCATTAATAATAATTAGTATAATCCACAATTAAGATCCCCTCCATTTCTTTCAAATTCCCCCAAGCCCAGAGCTAATTTACCCAATTCATTTCATCTAATCTTCGCGTTTTATCTATTCGGCAAAACCCTCTCTCTCTTTCTCTACTTATCATAATTATCTTCTTTGTTTAACTTATCGAGTCCTTTGGAATTAATCGGCGGCTCTCTCTCATCAGTTTCGATTCAGTGCAGTAGCTACAATGGGCGCTTCGCTTCCTCCCAAAGAGTCCAACCTCTTTAAACTTATCGTTGTAAGTATTCTTCCCCTCCAATATTGTTCTTCACTTTTGGTTTGCTGAAGATCTTCCTACTGCAGTGGTTCAATTTTCAATATGGCAGAGTGTATAGCCCTAGGGTATTTTAGCCGATTGTTTTTATTTGGCCAATTAGCAGTGTTGAAAATTGCATCCATTATTTTTTATGTGATTGTGGTTCTTCACTTGAGCACGCAACACGCAATTATGTTGAATATATAGCAAGAGATTTTGTTCCTTGGATTTTATTATTTTTTTTACAACTTGTCAAAGTCACTGCTTATGAACGATGAAACAGTTGTTTCTGCGTGTCATTATTTTTTGAGGAGACAGACATGCCATATTATGAATTCTGGTGTATATTCGTGATGAATTTTTATTATGTTTACGTTCATACAAAGATTAGAGAGATGCACATGGGTTTGTTGACATTTGTCTCTTTAATACTTGTAGCTTCTGGAATTGCAGTCTAATATTGTAAGACGACAGTTCGTAAAAGATAGAGAAAAACTAATGGAAGTACCTTATGGAATTTGTAAGGCATTAAAATTATCGACTGGAAAAGGAAGAGTAATAATGAGAATTTCCTAAAATAAAATAACCTCTTGTTGTAGGCAGTGTCCAAGTTTCAGTCTCTACCCAACAAGTTTAATGGGGACCGGCATGCATTGGGGACCTTTGCTGAAATTGGGGGAATCAGAAATCTCACCACTGGGGATTAGAGTCTAATCCCCAATTGAGATCCCCTCCATTTCTTTCGAATTCCCCCAAGCTCTGAGCTAATTTACTCAATTCATTTCATCTCATCTTTGCGTTTAAGCTGTTCGGCAAAATCCTCTCTCTCTTTCTCTACTTATCGTTATTTTTCTTCTCTGTCTAACTTATCGAGACCTTTGGAAATAATCGGCGGCTCTCTCTCATCAGTTTTTATTCAGTGAAGTAGCTACAATTGGCGCATCGCTTCCTCCCAAAGAGTCCATTCTCTTTAAGCTTATCGTTGTAAGTACTTTTCCCCTCCAATATTATCCTTTTCACTTTTGGTTGCCGGAGATCTTCCTACTGCAGTGGCTCAATTTTGCAATATGGTGGAGTGTAATACCCTAGGGTATATATATTCTACGTACTCAAACTAAACCTCTTTAATTGTATAGTGTACCGGTGGAGTTGGATAGGTCAGAGAGATGAGCCATCGTCACGGTCCGCCGAAGCATCAGAACAAATTCGCTTGGAAATCTCACGGCGGCCAGAAGATCAATCCCACCGTAAAATAATCGCCTTCTCTTTCACACACACTAAACCTTCTTTTCGAATTTATTCATTATTTATTATTTATATATACTTGCGATTGCAGGAACTTGGGGGAAGCTTGAAACCGTATTCAGAAGTAACAGGAGTTGGCCTTCGCTGTAACACAAAGATTGATTGGAAACGGAAATACGGAAAATATAAGCCCCTTTCTGAACCTACCAAATGGTAATTTTACCCTTTTTTGTTTAAAATCTAATACATTGTATTTATCTTCTTTCTGCCTGCAAAATCGTTTACTTTCAACAGTGTTCAAAGAGGAATGTTCGACAAGCTTATCACAATATCTCTATAATGGTTAGTTTTTGATTCTATTTACCTGTTTAGTTTTCTGTTCTGAGGTAATTCAAGCTTTAGAAGAAACAATCTACTGTTTATGAAATAGTTTTTATTTTATTATTTTAGTTTTAAATGATTTTGGAGAATAATGTGTTGAGGTTGTGCTAAGGAGCATAATGTTTGCGCGAATACGTTTAACAATGAATGTTAGGGTTGAATTGGATTGATGTCTTATTAACAATGAAATCAATTAGATTTATTTATTATTATTATTATGCGAATACGTTTAGTTTATGCATAATTATTTTTCTTCCTTGCAGAGATCTATCAGAAGTAGAAGGTGAGCAGAAGACATTGGAAGAGGTTTTAATTTTTATTACAATTGTAGCATTTAATCTGTCTTATATTTAAAGATTAAATAGTAGCTTATAATAAGTGGGTTTTGGTTCTTTTGTTTTTTATAAGTGCCCATGAACTTTAATTTGGACTTAATTTATTAATTATAGAGGATAATGGAGAGTCTATTCGTTGATGCATTCGAGTATTGCAAAATGTGCGACAGTTGCCAACGAACCGACAACATAGGGAAGCGAGATGAAATGCCACAAGTACCTAACCAAGTGGTATAAATTTTCGATGTATGGGGAATACATTTTATGGGACCCTTTCCTAAAAGTGGAGATTTCGAGTATATTCTAGTCGGTGTCGACTATGTATCCAAATGGGTGGAAGCGATCCCCGCTCGAAGAGCCAATGCAGAAGTCATTCTTAAATTTCTGCAAGAAGATATTTTTAGTAGATTCGGAGTGCCGAAATCAATTATAAGTGATGGAGGGAGCCATTTTTGCAACAGAGCCTTTGCGAGGCTAATGACGAAATATGGGGTCTGGCACAAGTTCGCTACATCATACCACCCTCAAACGCATGGACAAGTCGAAATGAGCAATCGTCATCTAAAAGCTATCCTCGAGAAAACAGTTGGACCGAGTTGGAAGGATTGGGCAGTAAAACTTTTTGACGCACTGTGGGCCTATTGAACGGCCTATAAGACAGTGCTTGGTATGAGTCCTTTTCAACTTGTCTATGGGAAAGCATGCCATTTGCTCGTTGAGTTAGAGCACCGAGCTAGTTGGGCCATTCGCAAGTTAAATATGAACTATGATGAGGCGTGCGAGTATAGGAAACTGGAGTTGACCGAGCTTGAAGAAATTATAAACGAGTCTTATGATGATGCATGGAGGCAAAAGAAGATGAATAAAATACTCCACGATCGAAGACTCGTTAACAAGCATTTGGAGGTAGGTAAGTTAGCTCTAGTCTATAATTCTAGATTGAAGATTTTTCCAGGAAAATTGAAGTCAAGATGGAGTGGACCATTTGTGATTAAAGAAATTAATGAATTTAGAGCGGTCAACCTTTACGACAAAAAATGAGATGTGATGTTTCAAGTTAACGGACACCGAGTTAAGCTATATTGTGATGGAGAGGCAACGAGTCAAGATCGTGAGATGTTGAAGATAGTGGACCCACCTCCAATTACAAATTAATCACAAAAACTCGCGTCGAGCAAGCGACGTTAAAAGATGTGCTTCTTGGGAGGCAACCCAAGCTATTTTCTTTTCTATCCCTTGTATTACTTTTTAGTTATTTCTCTATTTCTATTTTTGTTTATGTTATGTTTTATGAGACAAGATTTATGTTATCAAGGAAGGATCAATTCTTAGAACGAAAAACAAAAAAAAATATGGTTGAAATTGCTGGTGTAGAAATAGTTCCAAAGGCATCTTCTTGTACTTCCTGCAGATGGTAAATTGGTGTAGGAATGCCAAGATAAACTCATTGAAATTGCTGATAGAGCGCGGCGGCAACTGACTGAACAAGAGCTGAGCTGAGCTGATTTTGTAAAAGTCGTTGGAAAGACTCGGCACATGACTGCATCGGAGAACTTGTGCAAAGTTGCCACAATCTCAGATCAGCTCAGGTGATCCCATGGGTCTATTGCCCCATTGTATTCGAAGCCCATATATCTGTAAGAGGCCGGCACGTCGTCGCACATAACTGTATCCGTAAACGGCGTACCCCTCCATGTTGGAACCACACTTGTGCTTGCCATCTTTCTTTTGAATTCCCTGACCTCTTTCTGCAGATTTTCATTTGTTCCTTGAGGTTCGGGTTGGTTTGGCTCGAAGTTTCACTTGCAGAAGCGTAAAGATTCTCTTCCTCATCCTGGAGAGGAGTCCGAACCGTGCGCTGGGCGTGCAGTGGCTCTGTCTTAGGCAGCGGGACTGTCTGGGGTGGGGGCGTCGAGAATTCGGCAAACTTCCTCTCAACAGCCACCTCCACAGCCTTACTGATGAGATATGACAATTGCCTAAGAAAAGCCTCATTCATCGGTCCACCTTCAGCTTGTGCAGATCCACCAGGGGATTGTGTGATGCTTGTCTCGGCTGTTGCTGATGGTCTTGTCTCTGTCGGCCCTCTCGCCAATGGTCCCATGGGATTTGGCATACCCCACGGTGCACCAGAGCTAGGTGTACCACCCAACTCTGCCACCAGATTTCGCCAGAGCCCCGCTGAATCCATGTGTTATTCTCACGTCTTAGCTTTGAATGCATTCCCACAGACGGCGCCAATTGTTTCACCCAAAAATATGACAACGCTTGAGATCAACACTTCGCCTTACGTAAACCTGGCCTGCACCCAAAAAAACACGTCAGAAATGGACCACCGGAGGTTTTCCGGTGGAGACCTCTCAGATGCTTAAGTCAGATAAGCGTATTTGATATTTCAGTGTGCAAGGAAAATAATACATAAGAATGTCATAACTCTCTCAGCCTTGAGTCTGAGGTATTTATAGTTTTCCCAGTGGGGACCACATCCGGGATCTCAGAAACAAAGGCCGCGAATCAAGGGTCATTTTTCAACCAATTTGGGACAAGTGGTCCCCCTTGTCCCCTTCTGGGAGACCAGAGCACCTGATCTGCCCTGAGCCTGGCCTCTTATGATTATCCAGACCAGGAAAATTCCTGGGCTACGGTGATCCCTTTCTTGATATAACTCTAGCCCTTTCTGGGAGGACCAAGTCAGGTCTTCCCAAGGACAGGGCTGGTTTAGCCTCCTGGTCTTTTCCTTAGAAATCCCGGATCAGGTCTACCCCAATCAAGGTCAGGCCATTCAAGCCACATCATCTAGGATATTTTATCAACATCTAGTAAGTATGAATTGTGTTTTAGGTCATGTATGATATTTTGTTCAGTGCGATTAACACATTTTACCTTCAACCAACATTTTTGTTAAAAACAAGATTTATAAAACAAAAATAGTAATGATGTAGCACAATGACAAGTGAAATAAACTTATTATCTAAAGACCACATATGCATCTTAAACCACATTTTAACACCTTTTGGGAAGTTTTCTCAATGGTTGAAACTTTTTAACATTCGTATGAAAACAACTACAATCGATTTGAAGTGCTTGGCAGATAAACATGACATCAACAATCACACATAGTAAACTCCACGAGACATATTACGTACAAAAATGGTGCTAGAATTTAACAATTAATAAGAAATAATCTAAATCATAATTCTAAAAATGATATATAATAAATGTGAATTGATTGCACACGAATATGTGGTACAGTATACATGCGTAGTTCAGATAACAAAGAAACAAAAAGGAATAAAGTATAAAAAATAATATGATAGGTCATTGACATTTGGTACGACCTAAATATGCCCGACCTGGAGATCGAGAAGCATATGAGAATAAGATATAGTTGGGATGACCTGAGTTTCTACTTTCACCCTGAAAGGAAAAACGGGAGGAGTTGGATGCGAGACTTAGGAGGGTTGACTCTAATCTGGGCTTGTGACTCAAAGGAGAGATCTATCCAGCTCAGGTCAGGAAAAAGGAAGAGCTAAAATTATTGGGCCAAGCCTCTACTTGCCCAAAGTAGGATAATTAGATCAAAACATCCTGCGCAGTGGTTTACCCTGGAGACTTGATGAGGATGAGCTGACCTAGAGTTGCAGGAAAAGAAAGATGAAATGAAGGACAGACCTACTGTTCAATGGATATCGTCCCGACCTGATCTGAAGCCTGGGATAAGGTTTCGGGAAATCAGGTCAGAAATCTGGATAATTTAGCAACAGAGCTATCCTGCCCTTGGCAGAAGCTTCCTGGTCAGGTCAGCTTGAATAACGGCCCAGATTCGTGGGTTCTGTTTGCGGGATCTCGAAAGGGCCCCACTTGGTGAAAACTATAAATATCTCAGCCTCAAGTCTAATAGTGGTAAGACGTTCTAAGCACTCTTCTCCCGATTTGCTTATTCTGATCTAAAACGCTTAACTGACTTAAGAATCGAAGAGGTTTCCATCGGAAAACCTCCAGTGGTCCTTTCGAACATATTTCTGTTGAAGCAGATCGGGAGATTCTTCGGAAAGGAAGTAGATGTTCTTGGCATAATTTTTGGGGTGAAACAATTGGCGTCGTTTGTTGGAAAACAAAGCTAATACGTGAGAAGGAAGTATGGCATCAGATAGACTCAGGCAAAACCTGGTTGCAGAAATGGGTGGAACACCAAGTTCTGTTACGCCAACGGTCATACCAAAGACAACAGGGCCATTGGCAATAACTATGCCAAGCACAACGCAACCCCCTCCAGAAGGAGCCCAACAAGAAGAAGGAGGACAATTGAATGATTCATGTTTTAGGAAATTATTTCACCTCATCGGGAAAGCGGTAGAGGTGGCCTTGGAAAAGAAATTTGCTGAACTTTCATCACCACCCTCCAAAGAAACCAGCCGCCGGAGACGGAGCCATCGTGCACAGCCAATGGAGTGGCCAGAGCTTCCCCCTAGGCCAGAGCAAAACTTCAAGAAAAACCAACCTAGACCTCACCGAGAAAATGCAAAATCTACAATGAGAAGTCAGGGAAGTTAAACGAAAGATGGCGGGAGCGAGTGCAGTATAGGCATGGCGGAGCAATCCGTTTATGAAGGCGGTCATGAGGGATGATCTCCCAAATTTTTACCATTCCATGGGCTTTGAATACAATGGGAAAATGGATCCGTGGGATCACCTGAGCTAATTCGAGACTGCTGCTACCTTGCACAAGTTTTTTGATGCGGTCATGTGTCGGGTTTTCCCTACGACCTTCACGACGTTGGCCCATCTCTAGTTTAGCCAACTACCCCCCTTTCCATAAGTAACTTTGATGAGTTCAGTTCTGCATTCTTGCACCAGTTCACCAATTGCAGGAAATATCAAAAAATGCTGCTGGAGCTGTTCAGTTTGAAGCAAAAAGAAAACGAAAGCCTACGTGAATATATCAAGCGGATTACAGATGCCAAACTGGAGGTGCCTTTGGCATCTGAAGAGCTATTGGTTAATGCTTTAGCTCAAGGGCTCAGGAGGAGGGAGTTCTTCCGATCGTTAGCATTAAAGCCGACACTGAAATTTGGAGAGCTCTTAGAGAGAGCATAAAAGTACATACACTTGGAAGAAGCCTTGAAGATAAAAGAAAATGGAGAGAAGCAGAGAGAACGACCCGATAAGGAACATAGGGCACAAATGAAGAAGCTCAGGGCTGATCTGGTAGGAGGTCATCCTCGGTTTGATAGGTATACACCATTGGCTTCGCCTCAGGGAGAAACTCCACAGGCAATCGAGCGACATCCTGATCTCAAGTGGCCTAGAACATATTCCAGAAGCCAAGAAAGGAATAATCTGAGCTATTCTGTCGATATCACAACGAATATGGTCATGAAACGGATGAGTGCACGCACTTAAAAGATGAAATAGAGCGGATATTACAAGAAGGACACCTCAAAGAATTCATACGAATGAAAAGGGATAGTTTCAGAGCTGACCCCCCTAAGAAGATCAGTACCAGACTAGGCAAGGGAAAAATGGTGGTCGCTAAAATGCTTAGAGAGAGAACCAACCCCAGCAGGTGTGAGGTGAAATTCTGATGAATACTGGGGGTGAATGGGATGAGCATTCTCGGCGAACCCAAAATAGTTACGTACGGGCTCCAAACAATTTGACCAGGAGAGCGCGAAAAGTTGGGCAAATAGTCCCGAGACCAAATATATGTTTTGGATCTGAAGATGAGAATGGTATCTTAGCCCCTCACACGGATGCCCTGGTCATCACGGCCACTGTTGCTAATTACAATGTGCGGCAAATATTTGTCGACATGGGGAGTTTGGAAGATATCATATTCTATGATTGTTTTCAAAAATTTAATTTGAATAAAGAGTTGTAGAAGGTCACGAACTCATTGTTCGGTTTTGCAGGAGGATCCTTGAAGCCACTTGGAGCAATAAATCTCCCGGTCACACTACGGGATGACCCGTTCAAGCAAACCAGATCAGTACGACTCTTGGTGGTGGATGCGCCTTCTTCGTACAATGCTATGTTAGGGCGACTATCCTTAAGCAAATTCCCAAGCAGTGATTTCAGTCTACCACATGAAATTAAAATTCCAAACTCAGGACGGGGTTGGCGAAGTTTGAGGGGACCAGTACGTGTCACTCTGGACATATGTGGAGAGTGTTCGACGCAGTGATGAAGAAAGGCAGGCAAAAGAGCAAGAATAGAGGAAGCCCGACCTGAGTTAACTTAGCGGGAGGAAAACCTGATGTCGGTAGAGATAATACCAGGAGATGACAGTCGAGTCCTGCGGGTAGGAATGACTTTGGGCCCAGGAGTTTTGGTAAAACTGGTTGCACTTTTGAGGAGTAGTGCAAATATTTTTGCCTGGTCTCCCCAAGACTTAGTAGGAATTGACCCAGCAGTGGCAGAACATCGTCTTAATATAAGCCCTATAGAAAAGCCTATAAAATAAAGAACGCAGAACAATGTCCCTAAGAAAGAAGCCATCATTGAGGCAGAAGTGGACAAGTTGTTACGTGCTAAACACATTAAGGAGATACAATTCCCAGAATGGCTCTCAAATGTTGGGTTAGTACCAAAGACAAAGGAGAACTGGAGAATGTGTATCGACTTTAGAGATATCAACCGCTCCTGCCTTAAGGATCATTACCCACTGCCAATGATAGACCAGATGGTGGATTCAACATCAGGATGTGATATGTTAAGCATGATGGATGCCTAGCAAGGCTATCATCAAATCAGGTTGGCTGAGGATGACTGGAAGCGGGTCAGCTTTATAACGCCAAAAGGAAGATATTGTTATGTGGTAATGCCATTTGGCCTCAAGAATGCGAGAGCTATGTATCAAAGAGTGGTGGACAAAATGTTTAAAAACCAGCTCGGGAGAAACATAGAAGTATACGTAGACAACATGTTGGTTAAAAGTATCAAGGCAACGTCGCATGTGGGCGACTTGAGAGAAACCTTTGACATCTTGAGAAAATATAAGATGAGGCTAAACCCCAAGAAGTGTGGATTTGGGGTAAGAGATATATGGTTATGGAAAGAGGGATAGAGTCCAACCCAGAAAAATTTAGGGCTATCATGGATATGCCGCCTCCAAAAAATGTCAAGGAGGACCAATGTTTGGTTAGGTAAATCAATGCTATGAGCAGGTTTGTCTCCAGATCGGCAGAAAAGAGCTTACCATTCTTCAGAGCATTACGAAAGAAGGCCCGATTCCAGTGGGATAAGGAATGTAAGGAGGCATTTCAAAAGATGAAAGAGTACTTGTGATTAACACATATTTGTACTTATTTTTATTAGTATTTTAGTTTGTTTTTCTATTTGTTTTTGGTATAAGTTGGATTGTTTAAGCTTAATTTCGTACATTTGTACTCCCAGCTTATTTTACCGCTTTCTGATCTAGATTGATGTAATTAGGCGATATTTTGATGTTTTTCACCTTACAACTAAGTAGCCGGAAGAGATCAGCATGCAAAGGATGAAGTGTGATGATCGAGAGTCAAAGATCGAGCTTTCCGGTGAAAGAGTAGCAAGAATCTGATGCTGTCGATTCTTTATAACGGTTTTCCATCTGAAAAAGTTATAGTAGCACTGCCGACACTAGCTGTCGGGCACTCCCGATGCTGCCTGCTGAGAGTTGCCCACGTCGCCCGACGCTTTCCGACACTGATCGATGCACATGGCCGACATAACTCTTTGTGATCGTCAACCTATGGAGCGTCGACCGACGCGAACCATCCAGACCAGCGACGTTGCCCAACGTTGCGCGCCACACCTACTGAGCCATGACTAGCGTCCACCGCCTGCGTAGACTGATGCACCCGTCGACGCCAACGTGCTGAAAACGCATTTTTAGGGTTTCTTGTGCGCCAAGTCATGAAACAACTATATAAACCCTGCATATTTCGGACTTCAAGAGAAGACATGCCATCCTAGGGTATTTAGGCTTAGAATAAACATATTTCCACATCTTATAACAAGATTTAAAGATCAAGATCAAGGATCGAAGAACAACGAGTCCAAGGCTTCGATTTGAGTTCGTGATTCAATCTTCGTTCAAGATCAGCGCTTTAACTCTAGAATAGCTTGAGATTTTCATCGCTTTTACTAGATTCAATAAGTTTTCTAAACTCTTTATTGATTTTGTAGTTAATCTCTTATTTAATTCTAGGATTACATAAATTGTTCTTGATTTACTTTATGTTTGATACTTGGGATATTTTGGATAATTTAGTTCTTAATATTTCAATTTTTAAATTGTGTTTATTTCATGCTTGGATATTGGATAGTTGATTTCAAGTTATTATACAATTAGGTTCATGTTATTTAATTCCGTTTTTAAGATTCACGATAGTAATTATTTTAGGTTATTCGATTTTACTTATGTTTAATAGATTCGTTGTTGCTACTTATGCTATTTGATTTAGTTTAATTATTGCTTTTAAAATCTAGTTTGTAATGTTAGTTAAAGTTAATTAGTTTAAATTTAATATTGCTTTAATCCTTAGTTTACAATTAAATCAAAACCCCAAACCCCCCAAATTTGTAAGAATTATTTGATTAATTATTATTGAGAAAAACATCTAAGAGACCGAACAGTTGTCCTCGAGAGAATCGACTTGAGTCAACTTACCACCTTAGAAGTTCCTCGTATTTTTGCAAGCAAGCTTGAATGTTTTAATTAATAAATATATATTTGGGGGGCACAAAAGCTTGAATCAAAATTTTGGCGCCGTTGCTGGGGACAACAAGTAGGAATTAAGGATGTTTTTCATTTTTTTTCTTTTTGAGTTATTTTCTTTTTTTGCAATTGGCTTGGATTTTTACCATTGGTGCGTAGAGTTGTTCTTGAGTGCATGCAAAGGCGATCTCTTAGACTCGAACTTGCGCCATTACTCGACAATATTCACTTTCCAAATAAAGCACGGTCAAGGCCTATCCCCCTAAATCCATTCAAATCATCCAGTGCTACTACCTTTAATCAAAACCAAGCTCCCGACACAATGTTAGGAGCACAATCAATTCAAAACGGTGATTCCCCACCAAGATCACCTCCACGTCCAATTCGAAATGGGTATGGTAGTGAACCAATTATTATGCAAAGACAACCACAAACCCGAGCTTATTGGGCTAATTATCAGCAAATTGTGGAGAATATGAGATGAGATGAGGGGAGACACGAAGGAGCTAACCATAAACATAATGAAGAACTAAATCGCCAATTTAACAACGTAGTCGATCATCCACCTAACATGGCGAATATATGACAAAATGAAGAGAGAAACAACAATGTCAATCGTAAACACAACATCGAAAACATGGCATTAAAGAACGACGGTTTTCATCAGCATAACGAGTATGCTAACAATCATAGACGGATAGATGATTGGTTGGCAAATCAAAACCATGGCTACGGACATGACAATTTTTAAAGGAGATACGAGCGCAAAAATGATTATGAAAGGAATGCATATGACAACCGCTACGAGAGAGCTAATGACCGAGTTAGAGAACCGAGGGGAGATAGAGTACCTAGACAGCACGATTTGGTGTGTCCGAAGGTTGTACCTTTTAGGTCCGCTATTGTTCTTGTACCAACCACAAGGGAAGTGGAGATTAAACCGCATAAACTTAGATTACTCCCGACTTTCCACGAAAGTGCCCATGAAGACCCTTTGGCATTTTTGAACTATTTTGTTGATGAGGTTGGAAGATTTGTGGTTAATGGCCTTAACCAAGAGGAGGTGCAAATTATTTGTTTCCCTTAAAGCATGAAGTACAAAGCAAAGTCGTGGTTACTATCCCTAGAACCTGGTTCATTGACAGATTGGGAGATGGTAAGGGAGAAGTTCTTAAATCGATACTATTCAGCACAAAAAATGGGGCATCTTCGGAGGCAAATTGCTACCTTTGAACAGTTGGAGGGAGAGCTATTTCATTAAATGTGGGAGCGTTACAAGACACTTTTTCAAGCTTGCCCCCACCATAACTACTCTCCGGAGATGACTAACCAATTTTTCTTTGATGGATTGTTGGACCATGGAAAAAGAGAAGTTGAAATAGCAGCAGGAGGAGATTTCGGAGACTTAACGGCCCCCGAGGCAAGATGAGTGTTGGAAAAGCAAAGCGAAAATTCTAGACAAACCAATTTTTGGCCTCGTAAATTAAAAGTTAACGAGATATCCATCCCCGATCCTGATTTAGATGACGAAAAATTAGTCAAGGCGAAGTGTGAGGAGATATTTGACGAGAAATTAGCAGCTTGGAAAGCCGAGCGGGAGAGCAAGGCCTCTTCAAGGAAGGTTGCTGTGACGTGTCACCAATGCGGATCCCCCGAACATTTAGCAGACATGTGCCCGCTCAACAATGAACAGCAAGAAGATGTTAACGCTATCAAGAATTATTCAAATCAACATTCAGGATAGCAACCCCCAAGGAAGTTTAATGCGCAACGTGGTTCTTCGCTTTTGAGATATGGGCCTTGAAACCCAAGTTATTTATCACCGCATATTGAACAGGAATACCCACCACATGCGCAAGCACCATTGTCACAACCTCAAAATTAATTTCCAAACGCAAGGATAGGTGTGTACTACAGTTCAAACTAATGATCAGCTGTTGGTTTTGCAGTAGAATCAAGTTTCCGAGACTATTAAAAACTGGGATGGACTCGCACAAGTTCGAAATGAAATAGCTGACATGAAAAAGGCTATTCTTGATAATAAAGCTGGGCAAAGGAAACTAGAAACAGTAATAGGTCAATTATCGACCCACCTAGATGGACTCTCAAACGACAAGGGTAAACTTCCAAGCCAGGCAAAAAAAGCATCGGCGGTTCATGTCCTTTACAGTGGAAAGAAGATCGATAACGAAATAGTTGACCAAGATGATGAGGTCGGAGTCGAGAACAAAACACCAACTCCTAGCAAGGGCGATGTTTCTAAACCAGTAGATCAGCTGCATAAATCCTCTAATAGATATGTTCCTTGATCCATTCAAGTGACGATTTCGGATGACGCCCTTGGCAAGGGCGATGTTCTTAAACCATCACCGCCAAAGCAATTGACGACACCTATCAAGGATGTTATTCCTTTTCCAAGACGTTTGCGTCCATCTAAAAAGAACAAAAGATTCATGGAACTATACAACCTACTGAAAAACATCAATATTAACTTGCCACTTTTGGAGGTAATCAAAATAATGCCCGCTTATGTGAATTTCTTCAAGGAACTTGCCTCAAGGGAGAGACACTTGGAGATAAATCAGTATGTAACATTGCCAAAGGAAGTAAGCGCAGTTTTAAAAAATCCATTACCACCTAAGGAACACGATCCTTGAAGTTTCTGCATTACTATTTCCTTGGCTAATGGACAAACAACAAAAGGAATGTTGGATCTTGGAGCAGGAATTAATCTAATGACTTATTCACTTTATCGAGAATTTGATCTTGGACCACTGAAGCCGACGACCATGCGACTATAGTTGGCCGATCACTCAATTCGGCTACCTTTGGGGATGGTTGAAGATGTTTTAGTACTGGTTGGAAAGCTAGTAATTCCGGTTGATTTTGTGATTTTGGACGTTGGCGAAGTGCTAGTTGCGAGCACAGAGCATACCATTTTATTGGGGAGACCGTTTGTGTCTACCATCCACACTTTGATTGATGTTCACAAAGGAAGAATGACAATGACCATTTTGGGCGAATTAGTGACGTTTTCTCTAAGAGATATTCAAAACACTCCTACCCTTGCCATGCAAGATGATTGTTCATTCTTTGATCCAGTTGCTTCATGCATCCCTGAGCTAAAAGGAGTCGCGGTTTTGGATAAATTAGGCAATGGGGACGACGCCAGATTTCCGAAAAAGGTTGGGGATACACTCAAAGTAGATTTATGTAAGGAGTTTGATGAGAAGCATTTGAGTGGGGAGGATTTGATAGAGTTGCTAGGAATCGACATAGGTGATATTATTGAAGAATTTAAAGATTTTTATGATGAATTGTATGTGAGGAATGAAGCTCCTAAAATCGAGCCAAAGGTGGAGTTGAAGCCACCACGAAATCGTTCGAAGTACGTTTCCCTTGACCCTTACAAAAGTTTTAAACTTGCAACGAACAAGGGAGAGGCACATAACAATGATTGGACGAAGAAAAAGAAGAAATTGAAGGAGGCTAACAATCAATGGCATGCAGTTCGAGATTGGTCAATTGGTGCTGTATAATCATAAACGTAAGTTTGATCCGAAAACTAATCTCAATTCGGCGTGGAGTGGACTATTTTTGATAATAGTGATGGATGAATATGGAGTAGCCACTTTGTACAATGAGAACGAAAAGGCAACATTTCCAGCCCACAAGCACAGAATTAAATGATATGACGACAAAGGGTTGCCGATATGAGGTCGCAAGTGGGTGGAGTTTGGAGATCCACCACAAGTTCGGAATTAAATGAATAATATAGCGTCGGGCAAGCGATGTTAAAAGTTGCGCTTCTTGGTAGGCAACCCAAATTTTTGTATCCTTTTGTAATTTTTATTTATTTTTAAATTTTTTTTACGAATTTCTTTTTGATTAAACATGTGAAGAAGTTTTGAAATGCTGACCGAACCAAGCAGAAAAAAAATCCACCAGACAGAAGGCGTCGGTCGACGCAGGCATCGACGCATGCGTCGACGCCCTGGTGTGCTCGCATCGCCCGACGCATGGCCGAAGCACTGCCGACGCACCCTTTCACCCTCAGCCCAGATTCGACCCTACCCGCCCGGATGATGGCCGACCAATGGGATTTGACCCCCTTACTCCTTAAAACCATCCCCAACCCTCTTTTTCTCCTCTTTTACACCAAGAAAATAAGTTTTTCTAAAAATTTTCTTCCCTTTTTCTTCTACTTGTTTCTTTAAATTCAAAAAAATCATAGCAAACCTTTGCAATTTTCTCAACCCTCCCACAATCTATAGACACCATTCTTCATATATTTAAGATTTTGTTTTTAAACAGGGGAAGGAAAATTCAAGCTTCAACTCCGGGTTGGGTTCTTTTTAACTTCAATTACCAAGTTACTTCGCTTGAACCTTCTTTGGGTACGTTATTATTGTTGTTTGGTTGAGTTGAGTTTCTTTTGGATTCAAGAAATATCTTAGTTCATAGTTTTTCGAACACGCCTGCCAAGTGCTCGACGAAATTCCCCAAAGAGCAAAAAGTTCAAAATTTCCAATTTTTCATCCGAATTTTGCTCACTATGTTTGGTGCGGGTAAGAGGAAGGCTTCATCGGGAAAACATAAGGATATCTCGGGGAGATACAATGCCCCGTTCCCCATTTATGATAGTGATGAAGGAATGAAGTTCGAATCTTATCGAGGCTGCGAAATGGCTTCTCATATTAACGACATAGAGGAGCAAGCACAAAGTGGTTCGGAGAACCATGCTCAAGTTCTCGCCTACATCGAAGGTCTCGGTTGTGAGGTATTTTTCCGGATGGAAATGCCCAGTTATCACGAGCTCATGTAGGAATATTATTCGACCTTGCACATTTATCGTGATAGAACTTTCAAGTGTCGACTTGGCGGGAAAGAAATCAAGGTTAATGAAGATGTTTACGGTGAGATTTTTGGATTGCCCACCGAGGGTGTTAACCCGATTCTCGACAATAAGGAGTTCGACCTTCCAACTTTTTGGGCGGAAATAACGAGGGGGAATATGGGGGATTGCAAGCGGTACCCTTGTGCATGGATTGGCAATGAGGCTGTGTACATCGCTTATAAGATCGTTAAATTAGGCAATGACGAAGCCGGAGCTTTTAGTTCTTCATTGTCTACTTAACGATCACAGACCTCGGCTTTAACCTTTATTCATAAACAGAATTTACAACGTAACTGGAGGGAAACCGGGTAGTCAAAAACCACTCCTCACGTTCGCACCTTATATCACTGGACTTGCCCATCACTTCGGGTTCTATCCGGCCGATAGTGGCTTTTCTCATCTCGGGTTATCTTATTTCTCAATAATGTATGTTCCGGCTACTAAGGCAAAGAACATTGGACACGGAGGATCCTCATCACGTCATATCAACGAGGATAATGAGGAGGTTCCATGAGTGACCCCACATGGCGATGCGGGCCCGAGTCTCGATTGGGGTCGATTTATCGAGGAGAACCGAGCTTTTCAAGAGCAAATGTTTGAGAGATTTCAGTAAATGGAAATAAAGTTCGACACTAGTGACCGCCGTAATCAACGAAGCCTTCGGAAGATCAATGCTCATCTCTCGCGCCTCGAGGAACATTTCCACGCTGTTTACCCACCTCCTGCCACCGAGACTCCGCCAGAGATGGACATTGACGACAATCTTACCAATGACCTTTCCACCGAGTTCTAATATCCTTTATTTATTTATTTAAAAATATATATACATATTTAAAACTAGTTAGTTTGTTCTTTGTTTTCTGTGTTTGTTTATTTTTCGTAGTTTTAATCAAGACATTCCAATCACGGCGACAGACGATTGCACGAATTCCACATAGAGCTGCTCTACTATTTCACTCTGCAATGATGTTTTCTCGTTCCTTGCCTCTTTTTGTATTTATATGTGTTTGTGGCAATACGGAGATTTTTGGTCTTTTAGGAGGAGGGAGATGGTCGAGCGTGATTTGTGTTTCATAATTTGTGAAAAATTTTAAAGCTTTATGGTCTGTAATAACTAGTGCATAATGTGATTGATTGCTATTTCTACGCTGAATTGTGTTTGTCTGGCTTGCCTGTCGAAGTTAACTAAGTATGATTTGATGTTCTTGTCTTTGAGCGTGTATAAGTACATAAAATTTTTCAAAATATTTATTTATATATTGTAAAATGGTACTTGGACGCAATTGATTTTGCAAAATCTTAAAAGCAGCCAGACCACCGACGCTGCCCAGCCATGACTAGCATTGACCGCCTGCGTAGACTGATGCACCCGTCGATGCCAACGTGCTGAAAATGCATTTTTAGGGTTTCTTGTGCGCCAAGTCATTAAACAACTATATAAACCCTTCATATTTCGGATTTCAAGAGAAGACACGCCATCATAGGGGATTTAGGCTTAGAATAAACATATTTCTTCATCTTATAACAAGATTTAATGACCCAGATCAAGGATCGAAGAACGACGAGTCCAAGGCTTCGATTCACTTTGTGATTTAATCTTCGTCCAAGATCAGCGCTTTAACTCTAAAATAGCTGGAGATTTTTATCACTTTTACTAGATTCAATAAGTTTTCTAAACTCTTTATTGCTTTCGTAGTTAATTTCTTGGTTAATTCTAGGATTAGATAAATTGTTCTTGACTTACTTTATGTTTTATACTTGGGATATCTTGGATAATTTAGTTCTTAATCTTTCAATTTTTAAATTGTGTTTATTTCATGCTTGGATATTGGATAGTTGAATTCAAGTTATTATGAAATTAGGTTCATGTTATTTAATTCTCCTTTTAAGATTCATGATAGTAATTGCTTTAGGTTATTCGATTTTACTTATATGCTTAATAGATCCTTTGTTGCTACTTATGCTATTTGATTTAGTTTAATTATTGCTTTTAAAATCTAGTTGGAAATGTTAGTTAAAGTTAATTAGTTTAATTAGTTTTAATTTGGTATTGCTTTAACCCTTAGTTTACAATTAAATCCAAACCCCAAAACCCCCCCAATTTGTATGAACTATTAATTGTTATTAATAAAAACATCTAAGAKACCRAACAGTTTTCCTTGAGAGAATCGACTTGAGTCAACTTACAACCATACAAGTTCCTCGTACTCTTGCGAGCAAGCTTGAATGTTTGAATTTAAAAATATATATTTGGGGTGCACAAAAGCTTGAATCAACTTGGCAGGTATGTCATTCTTGACTAAGCCAATTGTGGGGGAGCCGTTGGTTTTGTATATGTCTGTGGGGAAATTAGCGRTGAGCACGGTCTTTCTTCGGAAAGAGGGAAAGTTGCMKAAACCAGTGTACTATTGGAGCAAGGTCGTACATGAGGCTGAACTCCGGTATGTATAAATAGAGAGGGCTATGGAGCAACCTCTCCCACAAGATTATAGTTCGCACTAACTTACCTTTGAAGTCCATAATGAGTAAGCCAGAGGTTTTKGGAAGGTTGGTCAAGTGGATAATCGAATTAAGCGAGTTTGACATACATTTCGAAGGAAGGTTGGGAATTAAAGCTCAGGCATTAGCTGATTTTATGCAAGAAATGGCCAGCTCTGCCGAGGAAAAGAAAGAGTGTACAATCTATAAAGATGTTCAGTGGGAAACATGGGGTGTGGTGCAGGAATAGTATTGGTAGACCCGGAGGGAGTGACCACTAAGTACGCAGTTCGAATGAACTATTATTTATCTAATAATGGAGAGGAATATGAAGCATTATTGAGAAGAACCAAGATGGCAAATGAGTTGGGAGTAGAACAGATACGTGCAAATGTGGATTCACAGCTTGTATGTAAGAAGATAAGAGGGGAATTTGAGACGAGGGAAGGACAAATGCAAAAATACTTAGCTCTATTTCATGAGCTGGCTAATATCTTGGACGCTTTGGATGTCCACCAAATCCCTAGGGAAGAAAACAGTCGAGCTCATTACCTGGCTAAGGTAGCCAGCTCAGCAACGAATTATCAAGAAAGAGTGATCACCTTATTGATGGCMCATCGGGAATATGGGGAGGAGGAGGTTAATATATTAGAGGAAACAAAAGAGGRTTGGCGCTCCCCTCTTAAAGTATACTTGGATAAGGGAGAACTACCAGAGGATAGAAGAGAAGCAATAAATCTACGAATCAGGTCGACCAGATTTTGCATAAYCAAAGGAGAGCTGTTTCGGAGAGGGTTTRGACAACCTCTCCTGAWGTGTCTAAGTAGAAAGGAGGGYGCCCACGTGCTCAGAGAAATTCATAGGGATGTTTKGGTAATCATATGGGTGCTAGAGTCTTATCTAGAAAGATAATACAGGCAKGCTACATTTGGCCAAGATGCGGAAAACTTTGTGAAAGCGTGCGACCAATGTCAAAAAYATTCTCCACTCATACACCGACATGCAGAGGAGCTCATGAMAATGRGMTCTCCCCGCCCYTTTTCCAAGTGGGGGATAGATCTGGTGGGACCTTTTCCCACAGCTCCAGACTATAAAAAATTCCTGATCGTGGCCATTGATTATTTYAGCAAGTGGGTCGAGGCTGAAGCCTTAGCGAAAATTACGGAAAAAGCGGTAATGGGATTTTTATGGAAGAATGTAGTGTGCCGGTTCAGGGTCCCGATGAACTTGGTGTTCGATAATGGCACGCAATTCATGGGATCTCGGATTCAAGCCTGTTGCACTAAGATGAAGATAGGCCAGTATTTCACGTCTGTTTACCACCCTCAGGTAAAGGGTTAGGTCGAGGTGACTAATCGAATCCTGGTTCAGGGTATTAAGTCACGTTTAGAGAAGTCAGGAGGTAAATAGGTAGAGGARCTCAGCTCGACTCTATGGGCTTATCGAGCTAACCCCAAGGAAAGCACTAGAAAAACCCCATTTAGCCTCGTKTATGGCATGGATGCCGTAATTCCTGTGGAGATAATCATGGAGACCCATCGAATACAAATCTTTGATGAAAACCAGAATGAGTTGCTAGTACAACATGCGCTAGATTTGATCGAGGAAAAGAGAGAAAGGGTTGTGGTAAAGATGGAGCACATGAAGGGACGGATCAGGGAAACCTAAAATAAATMTGTGGTGAAGAGGCATTTTCMGATAGGAGACCTGGTCCTCCGTAGAACTAATTARGTAAGAACAAGAGAAAGTTGGATACTACTTGGCAAGGACCGTACACGGTCACCAAAATTCTTGCAGGAGGGGATTATGAATTAGAGCAGATGGATGGAGTCAAAGTTCCCCGAGCAAGGAATGTAGCGAATCTACAAAAATTTTATGTGTAAGATTAATGCATGAAGCTTATTTATATAAAAAAAAATGTGTTTTGAGTTTATCCTTGTTTTATTGCAAACTGACCTGATTGTCAGCGAAATTTCATCCCTAATTTGCTAAGGGCGGATGCCCCAAAAATCCTGACCTGATTGTCAGCTAAATTTTARCCCTGAGTGGCTAAGTGCGGATGCCCCAAAAATCCTGAACTGATTGTAATGAAATTTTAGGCCTRGTTGGCTAGAGGCGGATGCCTTAAAAAACCTGTTCTGATTGTTAGTAAAGTTTTAGCCCTGAGTGATTATGGGGTCAATACCCCGAGACATTTGACTTGATTTGCAACCTCAATTAGCTGAATAGACTATTGGCTCGATGACTATCCAGACACGACTTTAAATTGCACGAGAAAAACAAAAACAAAAAACACCTAAGGCAAAGTCCATTCCGWTAGATAATTGACTTTACGAGCTTGATTGTAATACAAGAAATGAAAGAAAATGCTTACATAAAAGCGACAAGAACAAAGAAATACATCAAAATGAAAATTGAAACCAAACGTCATGGGTGGGAGGAAGAAGCCCTCTTATCAGAAGCCAAAACCCAGGGAACACCCCACAGCTCGTGCTCAGTCTCGTGGAAGCGTTGGCGATACCTATCCACTCGTTCAGAGGCAGAGTGAGCCTCGCTGGAGGTGGTAGTCAGCCGGCATACTGACTCAAAAAGATCAGCCTTCTCCTCTTGGAGTTACTAGTTGAGCTGACGGAGCTCAGCCCACTCACGCTTATAGTGGCGTTTCTTTTGCCCCTTCCTCTCCAAGAGCTGACATACTTGAGAAATTTTTTCACGGAGCGAGAATAGTTTATAAGAAAGTTTGAAATTTTCAGTAAAGAGTGCAAGATTTTCCTCTTCAAAATATAAATTTCCTCGAGTAAAGAGGAAGAATCCATAATGAGATATGTAATGAGGAAATAGGCATATATAAAGAAATCAGAGCACGTGATCCATAACMAAATAGTACCAGGGTTTCCTTAAAAMAAGAAAACCCTTAAATTACAAAATGAAAAGAGTTGTCTAAAATACAGAGCAGTCAGAATCAAAGCAGAAAAYAGAATACAAACTAGACCAGCTTAGCCCACAACACCACCATCTCCAGCATCCAGGTCTCTAGAAAATTGCTCCACAACATCCTCTTAAGGAAGGACGCTGGGTGATACCCCTCCGGGTAACTCACCCAGACCAGCGAAAGTCGGGGAGGAAGTAGAGGCAGGCAGTTCTAGAGTCACACTCGGGTCTGGTTGAGAGGAAGACCCTGGAGTTGGAGCATGAAAGAGTTTGAGAATGTTTCGGCAAATTCGTGGGCTCTAAGCTTATGAAGGCGGTCCCTCTCAGCAGAATAGGCGAAACTTGTAAGCTCGGGGTTCCCTTGGATGGGTTGGCTTCGTTCATAAGGGGTCGAAGGGTTATCTTTGGACCATTTCTCACAGGCATCTAGGCCAAGATAAARGTAAGYTATGGCCTCGGGYACGAGGAGCCTGTAGAGGTCCTCAGATTCAAGGAAGGATTGCCGAGCAGTCTCCCACGCTGTCTTGATGAGCCGGAGCCCATCCTCTGAGTTACAAAATTTGGTTCTCYCCTCGGCCCTACCCCTCACCAAGGCTGTATCAACCTGGTCTGACATCTCGGCTCGGTCCTCTTTCTCCCCTTCTCTGGACATCACAGTAATGATAAAGCAAAATATGTACAAAGGAGAAAAGAAGAATAACTACCCTAGCCTCGTCCTGGCATAGTGATTCGATTAACTCTGGGTCAGTCCACTTTTCCAGAGTCTTTCGATCTGATGTCGGGCATTGGCCTTTAATAAACTTGATGGCTACCGACCCGGGGCAGTTCARGACAGAGGTACTTGTAAACAATRTGGCATTAAGGTTGATCACCTTGGCCCCTGGTGTGGCCATCCCCTTTCCTGATCTGGCCCGCTTGTGTGAAAGACGCACCTGCTCATSCCCTAAATTGAATTGATTTGTTAGATCTTCTTCAGGTGGAGAGSATCTTTCTGGCACGTCAGACCTCACAGGTTGGGCAGCCTCCGCTGATCCTGCAGTTAATTYTCCTCGAGATCTCTTTTAGGGGGCCCCGACAGCCTGCTGAGCCTCCAAAAATTTTCACATCATGGTAGCTACGAGAAAGCACAAAAAACATGTTAGATATTGGGCTACCTTACCCAGAKYATAAAGAGGGTAGAATGAGGACAAATCTGGTTGATTATCATTCATATACCAATCTCCCGGGATAAGGGGCTCATCTCTTCCTTGGAGTTGAAAAGGTCTAGGACAAAGGGAAGGAGAAGTTTAGTCAAGTAGAAGACATTTTCAATCAAGGTGGAAAGAATTTTTTGCAGGCGGGGAGACCTGTCCCCTGCGGTTAGTTGAGCCTAAGGAGGAAGTTGGCTAATGGATTGTGGGGGAAAACCCCAATCACCGGAACATTGCACAAAAAAGAACTTTTTGTTGGAGGAAGGACTACCTATCAGAAACCGAACGCCGGTACGGGCCGATAAATAGAAATAGCCAGGAGAGGAGCTTTTGGCCTAAAAAAATGAATAAAATATCTATGTTGTTGGAACAAGTCCGAAATATCGCATGGCCAAATTAAACCCTATGATTAACTGATTAACCTAAAAGAATTTGGAAGAAACTGGTGTATCGAAATTTTATACATTTGGGTGGCATCTAGTATAAAGGGGTTGACCGGAAGGCGTAAGCCGGCCTGAAATTGGTCGACAAAGAAGGTCAAGTGATAGGGTGGTGCATGATAAGGCATCTCGTCGGCATCTGGGTTAACTAAGGAATATCATCGGGAAATTGGAATCTTTCCCTTAACCCCTCCACCATCTTATTGCTAAGAATGGAGACCACGTTATCAGGGCACCCCAGAATGAAAGGATGGCGCCCATCGGAGGAGGATAAGGATAGAGACATTGACGGYGAGGGGGGAGGTGTCGTCGGACAAATAGAGGAGGAAGAAGACGACCGAGTAAAAATAATTAGAAGAGAAAGAGATTGGAAAGTTCCTAGTTTTGAGGGTGATCAGAAAAYGCTTGGAGAAGACGAAGCTACGAGTTAGAGAGAGAGAGAGAGAGAAATAAATACTTGGAGAAGAAGAGGAATGAATGAAAGGTGAATCCCGGGAGAAAAGGGAAGGATATAAGTTTTGAAAATAATTTTTGAAAAAGGAGATTTGATGGGATTCGTGCATTTAATGCACGTTAGAGGTATAGTAAATGAGGGGACGTATTGGGGTCTCAACCGTTGAAAATGGAATATCAGACGTTACGGATCATCGTTAAAGATACGACCTGATTTAAAAGGCGGATTCAACAAGATTCGTGCATGACAAATTGAGGAATTTGAAARGACATGTTGAAGATCTAAACCACCTAAAGCGAAACCCTAGGTTTTATGGTTCATCCCAACCACTCGAGGGGCGGGACTGGTTGGTACGACCTAAATATGCCCGACCTGGAGATCGAGAAGCATAGGAGAATAAGATATAGTTAGGATGACCTGAGTTGATACTTTGACCCTGAAAGGAAAAGTGGGACGAGTTGGGTGCGATAATTAGGAGGGTTGATTATGATCTGGGCTTCTAACCCAAAGGATAGATCTATCCTGCTCAGGTAAAGAAAAAGGAAGAGCTAAAATGATGGGTCCAAGCCTCTACTTGCCCAAAGTAGGATAATTAGGTCAGGACATCCTGCGCGGTGTTTTGCCCTGGAGACTTTATGAGGATGAGCTGACCTAAAGCCTAAGGAAAAGAAAGATGAAGTGAAGGACAAACCTACTGTTCGATGGATATCGTCCCGACCTGATCCGAAGCCTGGAATAAGGTTTCGGAAATCAGGTCAAAAATCTGGAGAATTTAGCAACAGAGCTATCCTGCCCTTGGCAGAAGCTTCCTGGTCAGGTCAACTTGAATAACGGCCCAAGATTCGCGGGTTTTGTTTCCGGGATCTTGGTAGGGCCCCACATGGTTCAAACTATAAATATCCCAGCCTCAAGGCTAAGAGGGGTAAGACGTTCTATGCACTCTTCTCCTGATTTGCTTATTCTGATCTAAAATGCTTAACTGACGTGTTTCTGTTGAAGCAGGTAGGGAGATTCTCGGGGAAGGAAGCAGGTGTTATTGGCATAATTTTTGGGGGTGAAATAATTCAATCATAAAACGTATGACCATAAATAATTAGATCTCCTCGGAGGCATCACAAATATCTCGGTGATCGCCAATGCCAAGTGAAATGTCATTCTCCTCCTTGTCCAAAAGTTATCTTTTGGGTCAATATTTCTTAGCCAATACTTTCATTTTTTACCACAATTGGTCCACTTGTGTCCTAGTACCATGTCTTACATAAATACAATAACACTAATAAAAATATGACAGGCATCTATATATTACAAAACAAAACCAAGAAAACAAGAAATAATATTAATAAATTGACATACCCCATGTTGTGCAGCCTTGTTTTAGTTCTTTTGGCACCCCATGGACTTTATATATTCCAATTCACAAAGTGTTAGCATAAGTCTTTGAAATATTTTCTAGCAAACGTAAGGAAGCCAATTAGTGGGTCGACATAGACTCACCGAGTAGTTCATCATCAATATCCCTCATGACATTTTGTACTCTTTTACCCGACTTTATAGTAGAAAAATCTATCTGCAAATCTTCGAGGGAGAGTCTAGTGCATTCTTTTAATGGTTATAAAAACCTTTTGTGTTTGGGGTCCACCACACCATCTCGTTTTTTAAAATTTTCTAGCAACTCGTGGCTATGCAGTGATGTCCTCCTAGAGTATACCGCACTCTAGAGGTAGTACATGAGGCTTGTATTCTTAAACGCGGTGAATAAATTTTAGCATGGCAGACCATCGGTCTCCAGCTTCTGGCCAACACACTTTAACCACCACAAGTGTACGGGTTTCACATTTAGTCTTAACTAAGGTTGTATTCCGTAGAGACTAGATACTTTGTGTACTTCAATTATAGTAGATTTGATTTTACTTAGAGAAATAAATAAAAATGGTATATGTAGTTAAATAAAATAGCATAAAACAAACAATTAAAAGTAGGAGAAAATATGGGATAACAATGGTTTCGACTGAATACTCTTTTGTTTATGATAAATAAAATTATAATTAATATTTTGTCCTATAGAGAATCGATTGAGCCATCCAAGACTCCTGTACAGAATTTGTGGATTCGTAGACTACATTTCTTGTGCACCTATCATTGTTTGACTGATGCACGTAATTCAACTGAATATGTCTCCTAATATTTAACAACTTCCATTATAAAATATTACTTTTATAAATTATTTGCATCATCTATCATGCCTTAAGTATTTTATCTTCCATTTCAATTCAATACTAGCAATTAAATGGAAATGGTGATCAACTTCTCATAATAAATCAAAATAAGATACAAACAGATAGGAATCAAATATTAATAAATAAAATACTTTAATATCATAAATAAAGAGTCATCAATATACTACCATGTTTGCAATCAAAGCGATTATCCAGATATCGTTATCGCAAAATATAAAAATCCATGTTCGTATAACATGTGATCTAACTAAACAATGTACGAAAAGAAATATGGAGAACCGTATTGAGCCGTGATGACTCATGGGGACTCCATCTTCTCGTCTCATGGATGGTAAAGCATCATTCCCCACTCCTAGGGCTACCAAACTCCTTCAATATAGTATGATTTGTGTGACATATGATATCTTATGCTTATGGACGTGTAGGGTTTCTATACGACTCCAAAACCCCGATTTTGACCTAAAACCATTATTTTAATATTTTTCTCTGTTGCCCTACATCGAACCACCTCGTTAGGTGTCTGGTCAGGTGTCCTTAACTATTCGAATGCTGTCACTTGCACCTAAACACACCTCGGGTGTCACCTCAGGTATAGTCTCATTGACCCACTTTCCATCACACCCAACCACCTACTTGGGTGGTTGGCCGAGGGCCCTGTCCAGAGGTCGGGTGTCCTCTTTCACACGCTCATTTTTGCTTCTTTTATTCTTTTCTCCATCATGCATCCACTAGCCGCCTAACTTATGGTAGTCAATGCTCTTGCTCTGAAAATGCTAAAAAACTATCATTTTACTATTGGAAAAAAAAACAAATACAAAAAAAGTATAATAGATTTTAAGAAATAGATAAAATAAGGAAAATCTCATCAAAAACATACGTGTAACCTTAAAATGCTATTAAATATACCCCGAAAAGCACAAGATTGTGAATGCAAACAAACCTCCCAAACTTAAACATTTTTAAGTGTCGACCAATGCACTAAAAGTCTTAAGCTTCACCATATGAAAAAGAGATTAAAAACCGAAACACATACATGGAAAAAGCATGCATCTCTCAATCAAAAACCAAGTTACCTAGCAAGCGAGCCACTTGAATCCTCCTAAATACGTGTGAATCTCACCAAATTTTTAAATGATGTCGTTTAGATCATCATAATAAATGTATCATTTCACTTGCCACTCATGTGCAAAGACATTTATCATATATTTACTCTCCTTAAAGTACTTGCAGATGATTTGTGAATCACATGTCTTTATTTAAGTTTTAATATAGGCTCTTCGGACAAGGTAAGGAAATATGGATAAAGTGACTTCATACTAAGAATAAAAACTCTAAAACTAAATAATTATCTACTTTACTTTGAATATGGATAAAGTGACTTCATACTAAGAATAAAAACTCTAAGAACCAAATAATAATCTACTTTACCCCAAATAACACTTGAAGCTTCTAAATATACGTAAGAGTCACATCAGACCCACTGAATCCCAACAGTTTTATGATGTAGGTTCACCAAACCTATATTAAACTATAAATAAAAACTATAAACCCTTAACGAAAAGTCCTTTAATAATGTAGACCAATCAAACCAATACTAAAAGTAAAACTATGGCTTTAATGCCTAAGACTTTTTTCACAAACCACATGCATCTTGGACTTGACCAAGACCCACATATAATGAACGAACCACTCAAATAGAACTTAACTTTAAAATATATTTATTTGGAAAATAACTCACAAACTATGTCAATTAAATATGACAATCAAATACTCTAATGGACTCACAATTTCAAGGATATTTTAATTGATATTGGTGAATACCGACGATGATTTTACCCTCGGTATTTACCGATGAGATTATTGTCATTCGTGTGTTTAATTACATTAAAAACATGAAAACAATATGTCCATCGGTATTTGATTTAATTTTTATTTATTTTATTATTATAATTTTTTTTGTTCATGTTCATATTTACAATTCTAAAAGAAAAAAAATAAAAATAAAAATAAATAAATAAATATTCTTCAATCAAATACATAGAGAATAAAACGTATAGCCTAACAAATCAAAAGTACATAATCCAAAAAAGATCTGATCAGGAGGATGTGGACCTCGAGGTGGAAGTGGTGGACGGGGGCAAAGGTTCCAAATGAAGGAGATTGAAACTGCAGATGGGATGTCTAACAAAGAGGTGGGGGTGGAGGCGGTGGATGGGACGGCTTCAAGCTATCGTTGTAGCTATCGCCAAGGTAAGCTGTTGCTGAAGCTGCACTTAGAGGTTCACACCAAGTCGCGCCTCAGTCTCATATCGTTCTTGCTATGCCTCTCGTTGAGCTCACTTCTTTTTCACCTCTCGTTGAGCTCTCTTTTGCTAATAAACATGTTTTTTTCTTACATATTAGAACTTTTTTCATTATGTTCCAACCACTATTAGTACATTTTTATCGTCTTTTTTACTTTAATTTCTATTACTTGGACGTTATTACGTGTTTGATATTTTTATGTGACTTTTGTAGATTTTAAGAAGTTGTTTTGGGATGAATTGAGCTTGAAAAAGCACAAATGGGTAAAGGATGAAGATTAAACTAAAGATAATGAAGAGAAGAGTCCATTGGGCTGAGGTTGGAGCAAGCCCATGAAGTTAACGAGTCCAAATGGCCCCAAACCTTGTCATAAGCCCCTTCATGGTCGCGACTCGGTCCACTACTGTAGGTAATTTTTATGGAAACCATTTACGAACCCATCATAGTAGAAATTTTGAACGTGAATGGTCAAAAAATCATTACTTATACTGTTTAAATGCTGGAGATTCAGTTTTAGCTTATAAAATGGGCTAAAATTCTGTCCAATTTCTTTCATCGTCATTAATCAATCTTCTTCACATTAAGTTGGAGAGCAATTCTAATAGTGAGTTAGAGAGTGATTTAGAGGAGAAACACAAAGAACATAAAAATCGATAGGTCCACAATAATCCCTAAGGTTTCATTTTTTCTTAGTTTATCTTTATGAACAACAGTTCGATAAATTATCTAGATAAATTCTTGAGTATTTCTAGCTAAATTCATAATATTATTGGGTTTAAAAATGATGAACAATTGATTATTTGATATTTGTTCCAATAATCTATGGTCTTTGATATTTTTGTATTTGTAAATTATTCTTGCATAATTGATTGAAAACCTCTTATGATTGATAGTTGTGATTGCTTGAGAATTTTTATTACTTTTAGGTTTGATAAATCAAAACTCAAGAGATGAGAATTATCAATAGGCCTTTAAAGCATAAAAACTCTAATAAACAAGACCGGGAGGTTTGAGATTAATAGTGACGTCTTTTAGATATTTAAAGCCTTTTGGATTTCTAAATATGATTTCTAACAAATGTTGTTTCATACTTAGAGTCTATAATTTAATCGCTTCAAGAGAAGGTTTAAACTACTTTCGTGATTAACTTGTGTTGAATCGAATCATGAGCAATACTTGGTTGATTGAAAATAATTTACATTGAGAGAACATTGAGCTCCAAACCCTGGAATATCTCTTTATCATTCGATACCCTCAAATGCTTGCTATTTACTATTTTTCTTGAGAGCTTTTGAGGAAGTTCCCTTAACATGATTTTCCCAAAGACCAATAATTTCGTTATATCTATAATATTTTAAGTGTGACACACAAAGGTAATGATGGATGCCTCATTGCTAGGCGCCTTTTTAGCAAAGAGCACCGGCGATGTGATGAGAATATTATAAGAAATAGTGGCCAATAATTATCAATGGATGACGAAGCATTCAATATTAAATATAGTTACTACGGTAAACGAGAACGAGGCGATCACTGCTATGAATGTCACCAAACTCGGGAATGCTATGAACCAAGCAAGTGGAGTTTACATGAATGAATCGATTGAAGATGTAATTTTTCTAATAAAAGAAACTTCAACAATAACTATAGAAGAAATCAAGGCAGAAATCCAAACAATACACTCCAACCACCACTAGGATTTTCAATGACTAATGGGGTAATTAATGAAGGAAAGAAGTTAGCGTAGATAAGATGTTCACCTCATTTATAGGTGAAATAAAATACCACTTTGATAAAGGCAAATAAATGATAGATATGATCGAAGAAAATCTTTAGGACCCACGCTTGAAACTCAAGATTTTCAGTTGGCTACCATTATCAAAAACTAACATAAGAAGGGGTAATTTCCTAGTAATACGAAAGTAAATTCCAAAGAGCAAGTTACTATGATCCATTTGGGAAGTAGAAAGGAGTATGAAGGCCTGAATGTGCAAAGACTTTAACTCGAATGATACACAAAAGATGTAGATAAAGATGTTGAGGATGAAGTTGTTGAAGTGGAGGTTGAAAAAGAGGTTCAGATGCAAAGATCTATTCTTACTTCCCTTAACTCTTCTAGTTTTTCACCTTTCCGCAAAATTTTTATATATATTTAGATAAACCCACATTAATATTCTTTTTGTTGATGCTTTGATGCGTATGCCAACTATGAAAGGTTTTTTAAGGGAGTGATAAGCAAGAAAAGAAGGCTTGAGGAGTATGAGGTCGTGAACATGACTGAGGAATGTAGTGCGATTATCCAACAAAAGATCCATCTAAAGTGAAAGGATCGAGTAAGTTTCAAGATTTTGTGCATCATCAGGGAGAGTTTGTTTGAGAATGTATTATGTGATTTTGGTGCAAGCATTAATCTAATGTCATTATTGATATTTAAGAAATTAATGATTGGTAAGATCAAAGTTGGATAAACATCACACTCAAATGGGAGAATAGATCCTTTAGATATCAGAAGAGTATAGTTGAATATGTACTCGTGAAAGTAGACTACTTCATCTTCCTGGTAGACTTTGTAGTTTTGGACATGGAGGAGGACAAGAACATACCAATGATACTTGGGCATCTATTCTTATAGATGAGTCGAGGCCTCATTCACGTGTAAAATGTAGAACCCACATTGAGTATAAATGATGAGCTTAAAGTTTTCAGTATTTATTAGAATATGAGAATTTGTGAGAAAGATAATGTTCAACGAATTGAAGATTGTAAATTGATAACCAAATTTAACACTTGATTTGATAATGTCTTGATTACATCGTTAAATCAAGAACATGTTTCGCATAACATCCATAATCTTTATTAATATTCGTGTTCACATTTGGAAAGTTTTTAACTGTTTGTAGGAGTCTCCGAAGAAAAATCGGAATTTATAATGTAGAAAATGGTGACATCATTAGTGGTCTTCAAAGAATTTTCTTGATGAAAGAAAGCGTCTAGCTTAAGACGTAAATCAAGTGTTTGTTGGGAGGAAACTCAATGATAAAAAGTACATTCTGACCCTAGTTTCTACCCTAGACATGACCGCGAACCAGGTCGATACTGCAGGCTATTTTACATGCAAGCGTTCACGACCCGAGTCGCAACTACAAACTAGTTCGATACTGCATGCCTTTTTCAAATCATGTGTTCGCGACCAAATTTGTGACCATGAATTAGTCATAGAACACAACATGTAAGAAGAAAATGTATAATTTTTTTTCTTACCCATCATTTCATTCTCGATCGATACCCCTCTTTCTCGCACTTGCTAGAGTTTATGTTTTTTTTCAAAACTCATTAAAACTATGTTCTAAACACAACACCACATCACTATTTGTGAAATTCATCATCAAAATCCAATAATAATGTACACATTCTCCAACTTTTGAATTTAGGGTTCTTAATTTAAATTTTGGGAATTTTTGAGATTGGATGAAATTAATCATGAATCTTTTTTCCTTGATACTTAATAATGTTCATATTTATGATTATACTTGAGATTAGGGTTCGAAAACTTGAATCAAAAATTTAGGATTGAATGTTCAGTTAGAGATTTTTCCGAACACGTAATATACATTTTTAATTCTTCAAATGTTATGAGAATTTAGGATAATTGAGCATGAAGTACTTAAACTCTTGATGTTGTAGCAATGAGTTTGAATGGTTGGGGGGATTTTTGATGAGAATGGATGAAGTTGAGTTGGGATTATTTAGAGTCATATTGCATTGATGTGTTTATTTATAGGAAATGGTTTCACGATGTACCGAAAATCGACGAGAAGGCAATCTCTCCCAAGCGCTCGAAGTTAGGGATCCAGCACTATCCCCACCGTCCTCACCCCTTTTCTCATCCTATGAAGATGAGTACGTCTTAGATCTAGATATTGATATGGAGCTACTCGTGGTATGCTTATCCTCTCCTAGAAATCCAAATGAAGTGGGATCATCTTAGTAAACTTGGAATCCAGACAATGAAGAATGCAAGCCCATCATGCATTCAAGCATTAAAAATAAAATAAAGCATCAATCAACTTTTTATTAGAATATGATTGCAAAATGGATTGATACGGGAAGATAGCCAATGTACAAAAACATGACATTGGGGATTTTGAGCAACCTCATAGTCGAGAAGGTGAAAATAATGAGAGACCTAAATGATATCTCTTTCCATTTGAATAACATCAAGTACCACCTCACATTAGACTAAATCACAAGCTCTTCAACCTCCCCGATGAAAGATTTTGCAACTATAAGACGGTGAACTACGAATGGAAGGATTCTTGGCCCAAAATTATAAGAAAACCTTGTGAGTGAGGCCCAAATTTTGATTTGAAGACGTTTAAGGACTTGGAGTTTTGGAAATTTGTGTTCTAATACATGAAATGGGTGATATCATAGACGATACTCACCCATTTCAAAAATGGAAGAGTATTGAAACAAAAGTTTGTGGCATTATGGTGTATGATATCGGGACCAATGTTCAACATTTCATGGGCCCTTGTTGAGAAATTCATCTACCTCAAATAATAAGAAGTGGACTATATACATAGGTTACCTCGTCAATTGACAAATATATAAGAATTCGGCACGCGCATTGGAATATTATTTAGGGAAACATCGCTTTTGATCTCGAGCACTTGAGAATCTCGAGAATTATCCTTCCATATAAGGGTTGGTATACTTTCCAACATAGAGTGAAAGGTGATTTCTCACTCCCGAATCTGGCACTCACCTCACCCGGTGACCTCTGAAACAGAAAAAATTAGAACCTCGATTCGCGAGAACATCGAGAAGTCCCACATTCTATTGAGAGAGAATGCAATGGACTATGGTCCAATGATGATGGGGCGGGACCCTCGTGAAGCCGGTCAAGAGAAGAGCAAGACTTAGATTGAATTACGAGTATGGAGGACTGGATAGACAAGATGAACAAGACTCATGCCGAGATGCGAGGGATATGAGAGAGATACAAAGGGACGGTGGTGAATGATGAGGATGATGAATCATATGGATAACTACCATATTCGCCAGCACGATTACCCAGCCAAGCTCTCCTTCTAACTCGTCATTATATTTACGAGTTATGACCAAATAAAACCACTTATTCTTTTCTAAACTTAATACTAAATAGTAGAAAATAATTTAGGGGGGATGAAAATGCAGTTTACTTTTGCCATGTATTATCATTTTTGCATTTCATGTAAGATTGCATTAGTTGTTTTATTTTTCTTATTATATTTGCACGTTTATTTGCTTTATTAGAAACAAAATGGAATCTGTGGATAATTAGGTCTAATTTGTATTAGAGATTAATTCGTGATTATTATCATTGCTCAAGATGGTTAATATACATGTTGTACAATCTTAGAATAAGGCTAGAAAATAGGAAAGTGAATAACTGATTACATCAGAATCTATGTTATCCTAAAATAGAAGATTACGATCACAATAAATATTTACAAAAATATTATTGTCAAAGCTACCCCCACAATTGAAGCGAGAGGTAAGCAAACGCTTAGACTGTCCATAAAGTCGTCAAATAAAACATGCGAAAGACCTTTGGTGAAAATATTTGTAATCTGGTATCGAGACGAGACATGTAGGACACGTACTTCGCCACTCGCAACTTTTTCACGAACAAATTGAATATCCATTTCTATATATTTGGTTCTTTGGTGTTGTACTGGATTACTGGATAAATATATTGCACTAACATTATCATAATAGACAAGTGTATCTTGTCAGATAGGACATTGAAGTTCAAGAAGTAAGTTTCTGATCCATCAGGTCTTTGAAATAACATTAGCGACACTCCTGTACTCGGCCTCAACACTAGACTTAGAAAGAGTCGGTTGACCTTTTGAGGAACATGAAATATGGTTATAACCAAGAAAAACATTGTGTACCTGATGTAGATCGACGAGTGTCAGAAAACCCTTCCCAGTCTGCATCTGTATAAGAGACTAACTTGCTAATGGGAGAATTATAGAGATGTAGGCCGAACATAAGAGTACCCTGGATGTAGTGCAAGATGTGCGTAAGGCATGCATGTGGGCATTTCAAGGATCACGTATATGAATGCAGATTTATGCACGGCATCAGAAATAACAAGGGCGAGTGAATGTGAGATACTGTAATGCACCTGCAAGTTGTCTGTACTTTCTGATATCATCATTAGGAACATCTATAGTGGCACTAAGTTTGGGCTTAGTTTCAACCGGTGTAGAGCACGTGCTGCAATTCGACATGCCTGCCCGTTAAAGTATTTCCTCGGCATAACGTTAATGGGAAAGGAAGAGTCCATTCTCATGTCTAGTGACACCAATACCCAAGAAATAACTTAACATGACAAGATACTTCATAGCAAACTCCGAGGCCAAAAGAGCCATAATAGACCTACGAAGATTATAGAGGAGGCTGTGAGAATAATATCATCAACATAGAGAAGAATGTATGCAAGACCAGACCCCTTCTTGTAAATAAAAATGGAATGATCAGAAGTACTGTTAGAAAATCCAATAGAGGTGACATAGTCTTCAAAATGCTAGTACCAGGCTCAGGGAGCCCGTTTCAATCCATAAAGAGATTTCTGTAACAAGCAAACATGATCAGGATATTTGGGATTTTTGAATCACAATGGTTGATGTATATACACGGTGTCATGGTGATGACCATTTAAAATTGCATTCTTGACATCAAGATGATAATCGAACAAGAATATGATAACGCAATGCTCAGGATAACTCAAATTGTAGTAGGCTTAACCACTAGACTGAAGGTTTCATCAAAATCCACACCTTGATTTTGTGACTTGCCATCACCTACAAGTCAGGATTTATGACTTTCAAATTCACCATTAGACTTTATTTTACGACGAATAATCCACATGGACTGAATGACATTCACATTGGGAGGTCTGGGTACTAATGTCCATTTCCCATTTTTAATTAGAGCATTATATTCATCTAACATTGCATGTTTCCAATTTAAGTAATGTAAAGCACTAATCGGATTTTTTGGGATGGGTGAGAAGGTGGTATATTGTTTGTGGTGCTTAAATTGGTAGAGTATTTGAAATTAGGTTTGAAAATGCCATTGAGACTATGGGTCATCATACGATGAGACATGGGTTAAAGAGAGCTAGGTCCGTTCGTGAATTTTGGGGCCATATTTGTAGGGAAGTTTGGGCCTAGGAGAGAGAGGTATTGGGGTTGTTGGGTTTTGTAGAGGACTGAGGCACAACTAGGGAAGGAGATGGGCTAACTTGTCTAATTGGAGGAAGGTTAGGCTGAGGGAGACGTGACAGCAAGTGGAGGAGTTGGGGAATGATATATTGGTGGATCAAAATTGGTCTGTGAGTTGGTGTTCTACATTTGATAAAGAAAATGGCGAGGTAAGCCATTAGCAAGAAATTAATATTCATGAGTGTTGGGGGTATGGACTTTGGAGAAACGAAACTCCTTTTCAATGAATCGCACATGACGACAAATGAGTATATTTCCACAAGACATATCATAACACTTATATCTACGATGATTAGGAGGGTAGCCTAAGAATGCACAAGGAGTGGATCATTTATGCAATTTGTTTGTGGTGGAGGAAGAAAAGAGGGAAAACAAAGGCAACAAAAGACTCTCAAATGAGAATAGGTAGGATCCTTTTGATAAAGAACTTGAGTAGGGGAAAGGTTTCCTAGGACTTTGTTTGGGAGAATATTGAGAAGGTAGGTGGCCATGGCAAGATCGTAATGTCAAAACGATCCTGTGATAGAAGCATGAGCAAGAGTGGTACGCATGATATTATTAATGGATTGAATGTGTCTTTTGGCTTTACCGGTTTGAGGAGACATGTAAGGACAAGAGAGACGAAGTTGGATGCCAGTATCGACACAGAATCGTTCAAATTGTGTTTTAGTGAGAGCATGGAAAGCTTTAAAATATGGAAAGACCTGCGACTTTGTAGTAATGGGGTAAGTCCAAAAGAATTTACGAAAATCATCAAGTAACAAAACATAATAACGATGCCCAAGAGAACTTGAAATGGAGGAAGTCCACAAATCACTAAGAATTACTTCAAAAGGCAAAGCAGTAAAAGACATAGTCACAAAAGGGCAACTTGGTAAGTTTGCCAAGAGGACAAGAGAAACAGGAGTGTTTACGAGCCTTATTATAAGCAATAAACTGATTATTACTAAGATGATGCAAAACGTTATCTCTCGGATGCCCTAGGCAACTATGCCACAACTGGGTTGACAAAGCAATGAGAGTTGAAGGTGATTGAGTATCAATGTCTCTATTAGTGGAGAGATAAGATAAAGATCACCAGTGTTGTCACATCTCGTGATTTTGATCCCCGTCTGGAGATCATTCCCATAAAAACCAAATGGATCAAACTCAACGGAAACAAAATTATTTGTGGTAAATTCTCGAACTGAAATATGGTTTTTGATAAGTTTAGGAGCATTTAACAGGTTGTTCAAGGTTAATGGGGGGTGGGGGGAAGGTAGGGTAGTGTTCCCATGACCTACAATTGGAATCGAATTTCCATTGCCAACAACAATGTGATGATTGATATTGCTCGAATTAAAATTGGAAGAAAATATACCTTGATTCGCCATCATATGAGATGTCGCACTTGTGTCCATGTAGTAGTTTCCATCTAGTTGAGAGAGATTCATAGTTTGCAAGGCTGCCTCGATGTCCTTCGGGGTGTAGCCTAGGATGGAGGGGGCATAAGAAGCTCTGTGGTCTTGGGCCAAGCACTCCAGGAGTCCGTGGAGCATAATTGGGTTTAGGATGCCCATAACTTGATGGATAAGAACAAGGAGGAAATGTCCAAGGGGCACCCCAAGGCTGCTGCCACGCTGCCTATGAGCTAAGGGCGGGAGGCGGCTGCCATCGCTTTTAGGGGTTGTAGCTATCGTTGCCTGTGCCGGAAGAGGATCCACCACCGCCAGAGCCACCATTATTATTGCAAGAGCGATTTTTTTTTACCATTACCACCTCTATTATTCTTCCTCCTACTTTTGTCTTTGTTGTTATTTTGACCATGAGAGTTATTGTGGCCTTCGATGGTAGGATTATAATGTGACCAATTTGTAGTATTGAAAAGGGCAGCACCACCACCACTTTGTTTAGCGGCAAAGGTTTTGATGGTACGTTCTCGAAGCATGAGACGAGATCGGTAATTTTTGAACGGGGGTAGTGGGTCTTTTTTCTGAATGTAATCGACCACACCGGAGTACGAATCTGAAAGTTCTACTGTAATTTTGAGAACATGGCGACTATTCATCACAAAAGCATCCACGTCAGCTAGTCTATCGGCTAATGACTTGACATGGTTGCAATAAGCATCGATGCTGGAGACATTCGCAATATTCACGACAGCCAAGTCCGCTTCAAGCTGAGTAGCATGAGATCCTTTATTGTCACGGAATAGAGTTTCAAGGCAGTTCCATGCGGCCTGGTCTGAGTCATCCTTGAATAATATGGCATGGAGAAGGTCGGAGGATATGGTGTCATAAATTCATTGCAGTATGGCGGCGTTGAGACGTTTCCAAAAATCTTGGTTAGAAGCTTTCTCCTTGTCATAGACAGCCTTTGCTGCTTCCTCAGAGGCCTCAGTGGGAGGAAAGATGTGGTCAAGGAGGTTGTGGACACGGAGTTGAACCATGAAAAGAGCAGCCCATGAATGATACTAGGAAGTTTGCATTCGTAATCGAGAGGGTGGGGTGGAACTTTTCTTTATTGCCTGGCATGGTGTAGAAGAAGAAGAAGAAGAAGAAGAAGAAGAAGAAGAAGAAGAACAACGACAACAATAACAACAACAACAACAACAACAACGTTTTGGCTAGAGATCATATAGAAAGAGGTAGACAACAACAACAACAACAACAACAACAACAACTTTTTGGCTAGAGATCATATAGAAAGAGGTAGTCTTAGAACCTTTTAGCTCAAAGTCACAGTAGATAAATTTTAAATCGGGTTCTACCACACAATACTTGCACAAGATCATATATCCAACCATGTAGCTGATGGAATTCAGAGGAAATTAGATAAGTGGGAGATGGTATTCATGTTGAAAGCAATAAGAAAAGATTGAAAGGGTAGGTGAAAGTCGCCAGGAACTTGGTTCTCTTAAAAGGTGTGACTATTTTTAGGAGGGTTGTTCACAGTATCTGATGAGCCTGGCCAAACAATATTGAATTCATCTGATAACTTAAGCAATTCTACTAGGTTGGATGGGGTAATACAAATTTTAGGTTTTACCAATGAAGAAGGTCGAGCTGAGTCTCAGTTAGCTTGAGTAGTACTACTTTCAAGCTTGCCCTAAAGAGAAAAATGATGTGCTTAGTTTTGTTGCTTGTAAGATTCAGTCAACGCCCTAAAGGAAGCATGGACAAAAGTGAAGAAGAAATATTATTGGTGAGATCATTGCCTAAGGAGTATGATTGGTTCTAGAAATCAAATATATTTGATGATATTTTTGGAATAAAGAATGGGGTGATATACGAGATGGTTTAGAAAAGAGTAAGGTGAGGCGTGTGAGATACGCCGTGAAACTAAAAGGATTAATGTTTTGATGAGAAATAAGAGTGAGAATTAGAAACACGTGCCCATGGTATTTCTCGAGAGATGTTTAAGTATAAGTGAATTGATCCCAATGAGCTTTAAAAGAGGAAGGAGTATTTTCAAGGTTTAGTTTCTTGTATATAAGGTGAAAGTAGAGGTCGGATATATGTGAATGTCATTTTTATGGACAATAGAAGTGAATCTGAAAGGGTGACCTAGGGTTTGAGATTTAAAATCCCTGAGTTATTGGTCTTTAAATGGACACAAATGCGGACATAGAAAGCTGGAAGACCTTTTTTCCACCCAGGATGCACGCTTTTTTAAAACTTGAACAAAAGTTGAAGCATTTTTGCAGTCATGAGTCAAAGTATCCTTACAGTTAAGACATGCATATTAACTATGTGGCTAACAAATTATTCTGAGTCTACTCTACTCGCTGTTGTCCCTCGAACGAGCAGAGTAGAGGGGACTCCTGATATGGTAAATAATATTGGCTCGATTAGACCAACCTGTCTGAACTAAAACATTGTTGGGCTAACATTCCCTTACTTGGAGTGCACTAGGGACCAATCTATAATTGGTAGCAGCTCATACCAATAGTTGGCAAGCTCGGCCTGGTAAATGGTCATCCTACTCAATCTACTACAAGTGTATCAGTGCTCAATCTACTACATTCCATCAGTACCAATAACATGGGAAGTAGAAATATGATAGTATTATATCCATCCAGTAGTGGAATAGCACCACTAACACAAAAATAGGCGTACTTAACAGATAAAGCTTAATATATTCAAAATAGATTCAAATCATTGTCATTGTCAGAGGAACTCCAAGAAAAACACAAGCTACAACATATTAATTTATAATATCAGGCTAAAAATCCAAATGGACGTTTATTTATCATCTTGAATTTGATAATCGATTCTACACCAAGACCACAGACATTGATAAACATCCTATAGCCACCCCACATAGAATGCTTTGACTTCTCAATCTTGATTTCAGTTTTATATTGTTTCTCACCACAAATCACCATTACCGACGTTAATGATGTCTTGATAAATGACTTCCCAAAGCTCATTGGGATAATCTAAGGATGATAAAAAAAACAAGTGTTAAACAACATATATAACCTATTATTAGAATATGTGGGGTTAATCACATGAACACTTACTAGACGTAGGTGATTCACTTGACTAACATCTAGATACAACCAAAATATTGCTCCTTCCAACACAACAGAGTTCATCTCAAAGTTTCTAGTCTTTGCACTTGTACGATAATGTATGATGACATAGAAATAAAATCTTTGCGGCCCGATTACACATGCATCTATGGGATAACGACTGGTTTCGCCCTGCCTTGGGCTCCTCAGAGGAACGGCTCCAGCTCCCGACCAGGTTTAGGTAGGGTTGGCCTAGTCCACTCTTCACCTTCCATTCCATGAATAGCGACACGCTCCCCGCAGTGAACCGTGTAAGCATGCATGAACGCTGAAGGGATGGATTACCCCCACGCAATGCTGCCTGGAGTGCAACTTATCCTTTAAGTAACTCACCAATCACCGACTGAATAATACTCGTCTCGAAGCGAGATATATGCTCCCGTGCATCACAGCAGTGCCTTTCCTAGGCAATCATGCCCAGTCTTAGCCAATCAGGAAGACATAAGATAAATCAATAGGCGACCTGTGACACCCTCCCCCACTTGTTCTTGTGGACGTCCCTGGACACACCTCTCTCCCATGGAGCCATCTGCTCAGACGAGTATCTTCTTCATGCGCACCGCTCATAGCGGAAAAATAAGGGAACGTTGGGAGGACCAAGCCCAAGAAGTAATCAGTGCACATTCACTAGGTGCGTCTGCATTGCTTTCCTGAGAAGTGCCTCCGTCTCTCCCGGCGGAGGTGCCCCGCGATGTGCTTTAAGTTGCTCGCGGCGGGAGTGTCCCCGTTCTACCATGGTGGACAACCCTTTTCTGGAGGGTTGCTTTGCCTCCACCGGGTGCCCCATGGCCGCGGCCCTGCATAGGATGCTTGGTACACACCCACCCGGTACGGCCTTGCTTATAGTACCCACGAGTCTTACTCGGACTAAAAAGAGGACCGAACTAGTCTTCTCCGCCCATACAGATTATGCTAGACTAGCCGGCTCTAATACTAAACTGACTCAGGACATCTACCATTCAAAGTCACGGAGGGGGACCTATTAACCAAATATGCAGCCGTTAATAAGGCCTCGCCCCAAAACTTTTTTGAAAGACCAGAAGTAAAAAGCATACATCTAACTCTTTTGAGTAGTGTACGATTCATTCGTTCCACAACCCCATTTTTCTGCGGGGTATACAGAACTGTCTGATGACTTTGAATGCCAGACTCGGCACAAAATTTATCAAAAACATTATTGCGAAATTCAAGTCCGTTATTAGTCCTTAGAAATTTTATACGTTTTCCAGTTTAGTTTCAATCATGGTTTTCCAAGTTTTGAACTTTTCAAAAACATAAAACTTAATTTTCAAAAGAAACACAATGACTTTTCTTGAAAAATTATCAACCACAGAAAGAAAATATCAATTACCACCTTGTGTAGAATCTTTAGTCGGACCCCACACGTCAGCATGCACATACTCAAGAATATCACGACATGCAGAAAATTTTGGGGAAGGGGAAATAGGGAGTTGAACACGTTCTTATTTGCCCTAAACACAAGTATCACGAAAGAGCATACAAGAAGCCTTATCCTTACCGAAACAACCATGTTTATGCAAAATTTCTAAACCCTTACTACTCATGTGTCCAAGATGTTTATGCCATAAATCGGTATGATCAACATGCACAGAGTTCGCACAATTTGGCATAGATTTACAAACAATAGTGCAAACCCAATAATCTGGCCGCTTTTCAGCTTTGAAAACAACAATAGAACCCCTCACGAAAAACATGATTTTTGCACAGTTGAATCGCAACTCGATTCTGCAAAAGGACTTTGGGACAAATTGGAAGAGCTTTGTACTGAAATGTCTTTGCCGAATAAATTTTTTTTACTTGAAAAGTTTTTTAGATTTAAACTCGATTTTTCAAAAGATATTAATAATAATCTTGACGTTTTTACAAAACTTGTTTTGGACATAAAACAAACTGGTGTGGAAAAGAGATTGATTATTCTAACTTGCGTATTTTTGGTTGTGCTGCGTTTGTTCATCAAAAACTTTATAGGCTTGAACATCGTTCAATGAAATGTGTTTTCTTGGGTTATTCGGATTAGGAGTGAACCGGGCTTTAAAGTGATTATTAGCCATGATGTGATTTTTAATGAGTTTAAATTTCCATGTTTACCTGCTTCTGTGCCTGTTGTTAATTAACCTGGCCCGTCCAAATGAGGTGGAGCATGTGCATGTTAGTAAATTTGATGATTCGCATGATTTACCTGTTGAAACTGATTATATGCCTGTTGATTTTATTGATGATGCTTCTAATGCCGAAAATGTTCAAACCTCTGATGTGCATGCTGAAACTATTGAGAATATGCATGATACGCATGTGTTAGATGACTATCAACTTGATAGAGATAGGGAGAAAAGAACTCATTCCAAATATATGCTTTTAAGTGATTATCATCTGACGTCGTATGCTTTACTGTGCTTGATATCCATTAATTCTCATGCATGGTTAAATGCTATGAATGATGAAATGAACTCTTTGCATGTTAACCAAACGTGGATCCTTGTGTCTAAACCTGATGACTATCATGTTGTTGATTGTAAGTGGTTATATAAGGTCAAGCATGGGAATGAAGGGGTTAGATTTAAGGCAAAACTTGTTGCTAAGGGGTTTATTCAAAAGGAGGGGGTAGATTATACGGAAATTTTTGCTCCGGTTGTTAAACTCAACACTGTGCGTATTATGCTTGCATTAGTTTCTCATTTTGATTGAGAGTTGAAACAAATGGATGTTAAAACTGCTTTCTTGCATGGTGAATTGGAGGAGGAAATTTTATAAAGCAACTAAAAGGTTTTATTGATAAATTGAACCCTGATTTTGTTTGCTTGGTTAAAAATTGTTGTATGGTTTGAAGCAACCTCCTAGATAGTGGAACAAAAAGTTTGATGCTTGTATGCTTTCTTTAACGTTTAAACATAGCTCGTATGATCATTGCTTGTACTTTAAAGAATCTGCCAATGTTCCTATTTTCTTGCTCATTTATGTTGATGATATGTTACTTGTGAGTCCTTGCATCAAGTTTGTTGAGCATGTTCAAAAAGCGTCTATGTGATATGTTTGATATGAAAATACTTGGAGATGTTAAATGTATTATAGGCATGAATATTGTTAGAGATAGGAAATTTTTTTCGATTTTCTTAAACTAAATTTCTTATGTTGCAAAGATTCTGAGTAAGTTTTCTATGACAAATGCGGATCCTACTGAGGTGCCGCTGACGCTGAATATTATGATAAGTAAGTCTCAGTCCCCCAAGACTGAAACTGAAATCGATGATATGAAAAACGTGCCATATTCAAATGTTATTGGTTCTATGATGTATCTCATTGTTAGTACTAGGCCTGGTTATGTTGTTAGTTGTTTCAGTAGATACATGTCTAATCCTAGTAGACTCCATTGGGAGATTTTGAAATGGCTTTTGCGTTATTTGAAATTCTCTGTGAGTTATGGGTTGAGTTTTAGCAAGTCAGCTGACGGTGTGTTGCTTAAAGGACATGTTGATTCGAATTATGATAATGATAGAGATAGTCGGAAATCCACAACTTCATAAGTGTTTACTTTGTGTGGCTCTTGTATTAGTTGGAAGTCTCAATTAAACCTATTATTACTTTGTCTACTACTGAAACTGAATATGTTGCGATAACTGAATCTTTTAAAGAAGCGATTTGGTTAAAAAGTTTGTTGCCTGAAATTGGAGTTTTAGATGGCAATGTTGTGTTATTTTCTGACAATCAAGTTGCGATTCAAAAGTGCACTCTTACTAAGCATTTAGATGTGCGTTTATATTTTATTCATGGCATTGTTGCTGAGCGTGTTATCTATCTTGAGAAAATTCCGTCTGAGTACATCCCGTCCGATATGAACACCAAGTGTTTGCCAGCGAGCAAATTATGAACGTGTTTGAATATTTTGAACTTCGACACGGACGATTAGGCCGTGATGGTAAGTGGGAGGTAAGGTGTATTCGTTAAATACGCAATTTTTTTTTATTTTTTATTTTTCTTTTCTTGGTATCTGTACTAACTTCCTGTTGAGATTTTTTATTTGGCAGGTACCGTGACGGCGATGATGAGAATCTTATTTGGATCCTAGCAGTAAACAAGATCGACACATAGAATTTGGTCTGAGTTGGAAAATGTGGTGTTGGACCAAATGACTCATAACGAAGGGCCACCCATATTACTTCCAGGCCCACAACAGAAAGAGCCCAGCAACCTGCCCCATCTGGATAAAAATATATGGACCCCATTGAAACCCGTGACCCTCTCAAATAAGGTTATTAACCTAGCCCGTGGGAATTCAATCTCATTTCCTTTGGTTGTTTCGCCGCTTTACCACTTGACTGAGCCTTGTTTCCATTGCAAATTCCCTAACCCTACGCAACCCCTGGGTTTTATAGCGGCCGATCCTCTCAGTGAAAATAAACGTGATTTTTCCCTCTTTGTGATTTGGTGAATTTTTCGGCCGCCTTTTTTTCTTTGAAAAAAGCTCTATTTTTTGTGACCATCGAAGTACATCGCCAATGGTGGATTAAGGTGGATCTCAGTCGGGAAAGGTCCTGTTTCGGTGGAAAGCTGGGTCCATTTGTCTCGACGTCATCTATGTGTCGCTAATTTGCTGCAAATGAAGACCAGTATCCCTGAGCTGACAACCCTTGGAGTTTTCCCCATTCAATCTAGCCGGAACTCAGATTCACGGAAACGGAAGCAGCTCATATTGTAATAGGGAGTTTTTTCTTGTCTTATTAATTATAGATTGAGTTTTACTCTCGGTTTATTTGTTGTGGTTCTTTATGATTTCAGGCTGATGGTCGAGGAGGCTGTTGACGCTGAAATGAGCTGAAGAACGGGCTACACCTGAGCTATTAGACTGCTGAACCATTCGAGCAGGGCCACTGTGGCTGCTGTCGTTGAACCGGGATGCGGCATTCGGTTGAGCGGACTAAAGTTTGGTGCAGTGAATTGGCTAAATACGAGCAGCCAACGGATTGTTGTCAAGGCCATTCAAAGTACGACGAATTCAAACGACGCTTCCATTGTGATCAAACCGCGGGTACCGGACGTACGAGCGGCCAGAACAAACAGGAATATAAATAACAAAATAGTCGAATTCTATATGGTTGTTAGTTGCGAAATCCCGTCACTCACCGATGAAACAAAGCCTCCCATGCTTCTTTTCAATATTCACAGCCCATGTTTTTCCAAATGGATTGTATAGGGAGGCATTGACAGGTGTCAAATCCTCAATATTAGGGGAAACTTCTCTTCAAATGTGCACAAATTCTACGGATCATAACCGAATACACATCGATAATTTACTCACAACATAACTATTGCCCACACATGAGAATGTTTATGTTTCGAGCCAATTCTATAAATTAGGTACCATATAACAACTAAGTGTAACTTGGATAGTTATCTACATACTACTACTCATTAATGGAGTTATCATGTCAATAAACATTTATGAACCTATAGTTCAGTCATTATTGTTATCATCTCAAACCACATCCACCTATAACTAAAATATGACCAAAAAATACATATGTCAACTGATGCGGCCAAAAGGATTGGGTCACCAATAATATGTGGTACTAACCTCAAATAAGAGATTAGCGACCTAAATAGTTTCAAATTACGTTGCAGCAACCTTATTGATCTCCAAGAGCCTCCTGGCAACCTGATCGATCCTGCAAAACAACACCTCAGCCAAGGCAGTGGACGGCCCCGACGAAGGCCGTCCGATGCTTAAGTTAGCAAGTGCGAGAGATCAAAATATGTAAAATACCCCAAATGCAATTTAAACCATAATTTGCCGGGAACCCACAAAACAACCCATATTAGCCTGTTCGGGCCCATAAACCATAAATCCCAACACCCAATGCCGAGCTGGAATAATAGTGCCTGCATCATAAGAGCCCTGTTCTCCTAAAGGAGGTCTCCTAGAGGACAGCTTACCATAAACCCATAAATCCATCCATAATAATTAGAGATGAGAGAATTATTTGTAAAGAGAGAATAATATATGCTCCATGATCCATGAAGAGAGAGATATAGAGGGCCGGAGAGAGAAGTCCAGAGAGAGAGAGAGAGAGTCTAACATGAGATGATATTAAGCTTGTAAAATAAGGGTTTGAATCCCCTATTTATTAGATTATTGAGACTTGTCCACCAATTAATATGATTCCTTCATAAGGTTAGATCAAATCTCCTAATTATACTCAATATCTATAATAAGGAAATACTCCATATTAAGATTATTAGTTCCCATAATTCCATAAAAACCATAAAAATATATTATTACGATGTTGACGTTCTATCAGAACCTAGAATCTTCCACCCCTTTTATCACATTTTTACCATATATAATCTAGTCGATAATTTGTGTCGTATCAGTTAGTCCCCCATATTCTAGCTGATTGAGGTACAAAATCAGGTAGCATATATAAGAAGAATACGTCAGTCAAAAAACCATAAGCTATTTACCCGACCTAAAAACAGGTTAGCCAAAAAGTCATCCCATACAAGAAACCATAGCCATGAAAAATTACTTAAGCATCGCCTTATAACCATAAATTATTTCATTAGTCCATCGGGACCTCATACCATAATCCATAATAGCCCACCAGGGCCGAAGATTGCGTTAACCATAAAGCTTTTATATTACCATTTACTTGATAGGAGCTCGCCACCCTCATATAAGAGCTCGCTATTCCTATACGAGAGCTCGACACTACCAAAATAGCTCGCCCCCCTTATAAAAAGATTGCCCCTTCTAAAAGGAAAGGTCCCCATAAAATCCATACAAAAACCTGCATATTTACCAACCTGGATATTTTATGTCAGCTCATTACCATGAGAGCAATAATATCATAAACCATTTCATAATATCATAAACCATTTCATAAAATCATAAGATCATCTCCCATAATTTATTACTTAAGCATCATTACATAACCAATAATACCAACGAACTTTTGCTAACCATAAAAGCACAGAAACCCATAAAACCATAAACCATAAAGACATCATCAACCTAAAATAGGTGCCAGAAAACAATTGTACCCATAAATCATCGTTGACCTAATAAAAGCGACAGCCCATTCCATAAAAACAATCGTCGACCTGACACAAGTTGGCATATTAAATCAAGAAAAAACCATATTAAACCACATATGACCAAGAAAACCACTCAGTCTCCCAAGTTTAAGTAAATTGAGCAAAATAAATATCTAGGCGATATCAATTTACCGACCTCACGACATATTGACTTGAACACATATTATACCAGGTAAAACCATAATAAATTTGAACCATATTAGATCATAAGTGACTGAACAAACTACTCAATCCCCCATGTTTAAATAATTAGATCAAGATAATTCAATTAGGTCGCATCGACACACAATCAGGTAATCATAGAATACACCAATCAAATATAACCATATAGGCATCCCAACAGAACATCGTAAGTAATATTTTTAATCAAACACATTCAAGACAACATAGGACATGTTAGTCAAACACATGTTCCTAAACACATAACGAAACAAGAAATATATTAATCAAATATATTCAAATACACATAGCCAAAGGTTGCAAGAAATATATTAATCAAACATATTCTTCACAAATCTAGATATAAACCATCTATCTATAAAACCATATCCGACCTAATATAAGAGTCAACCCATAACCATAAAAACCATAAAAAATTATAAAGTGTTCCGAAATCTCCATTATATATCATAAATAGGTATCCGCCCCGGATGGTGCAATAATGAGTATCCGCCCCCGATGGTATAATAAAATAGGTATCCACCCCGAGGGTACATAAACGAGTATCCGCCCCTAAGGGTATAATTAAAAAGGTATTCGCCCCGAATGGTACAAAAATGAGTATCTGCCCCTAAGGGTATAATTAAAAAGGTATCCGCCCCAAAGGGTACATAAACGAGTATCCACCCCGAAGGGTATAATTAAAAAGGTATCATCCCCGAAGGGTACAAAAATGATAAATAAGTGCCCGCCCCTAAGGGTACATAAGTGAGTGTTCTCCCCTGAGGGTACATGAATCAGCCGCCGACCTATAGAAGCATCGATTTAAAATAGAAATAAAGATAGCATTGAGAAACATAAGCCCCCCATATTCATAGAAACCATACAACCATAAAAATCATTCAGTCCCCCAAGTCTGAATAATTTGAACCAAATAAAATATTTAGACTATGCATAAACAAGGTGCAACCATATAACCATAACATGGGACAGAGAAAACCACTCAATCCCCTATGTTCAAATAATGCAAACAAGACCAAACAACCAGGTCGCATCAACTCAATAATACTTGACCATAGATGTTTAAGAAAATTACGTAGTCTCCCTAGTTAATGCAACCAAGACTAAGTTATCTATCCGCATCATGTTAATGGAAATGCCAAGTAAACCTAGTTTGCACATAGGTCGCAGGATCAATCAAACAAGATAAAAGGCACAGAGTCCGCAAAGAACATGTAAATCAAACATGCGCATTACAACAAAGAGTATGTAAATCAAACATACTTGAAGACTTGAAGGAAAACATGTAAATCAAACATGCCCCCTTTTAAACATCCCAGATTATGTAAGTCCAACATACTAAAGGATGTAGAAAAATGTGTAAGTCAAACATGCTCTTCCACTAAACCATCCATTCCCATATCCACAAAATCCCTGGCCAACCTAATGAAAGCGTCGAGGCTTAATCAATTACCATAAAATCTCCGGCCGACCTAATGAAAGCATCGAGGGTTAAACAATTACCATAAAATCTCCGGCCTTCGAGTCTTAAATAATTACCATAAAATCTCCGGCCATTGATACTTAAACATACTCATAAAATTTTTTGTTGTTGAGGTTTAAACAATTACCATACAATCTCCGGCCGTCAAGGCTTAAACATACTCACAAATATTTTGGTCGTTGAGGCTTAAACAATTATCATAAATCTCCGGCCGTCGAGGCTTAAACATACTCATAAAATTTCTGGTCGTTGACGTTTAAACAATTACCATAAAATCTCCGGCCGTCGAGGCTTAAACATATTCATAAAGTTTCTGGTCGTTGAGGCTTAAACATACTCATAATATTTCTGGTCGTCAAGGCTTAAACAATTACCATATCCATAAACCATCGCCAACCTCATAAAATTTGTAGTTGATATGTTCTATGTAATGAGATCGTATTAGATTGTTGAACCCGTAATGAGGTCGTACGAGACTATAATGAGGTCGTGGAGAAACGAGGTCGCAGAGACTGTAACGAGGTCATAGAAACCGTAACAAGGTTGCGGAGACCGTAATGAGGTCGCGGGAATAAAGTTGAGGTCGCAGAGAATCATGTTGATTATACATATTCTCCATAACTTAGATCATAAAACCATCATTCCATAAACCATCGATTAATAGGACGTAAACAAAACTTACGACCAGACCTTAACCATTTAAATTGAATCACACACCATAACTATTTAAACCGACCCAAATAAATTTTATCAAATCAAGTAAACCATATTAAATCGCATAAATCATCTATTCCCCCATGTTCTAGCTAAAAAATAAGTAAGATAGAAAATAGGAAATCAATCCTTTCACGAGTTTTTAAAGAGCGTACCTGATACGTATTTTTGCCAAGGAGAAAATCTTACCTCCCCTTTAATATCCAAACGCGCGACCTCATTATTTTAAGGTAGAAAAATTCTTTGATCTAATCTCCTTTAATATTTGGACACGCGACCTAATATATGGCCTTAAATACTGGCGACTCTCGTCGCGTTGAATTAACCATCCCTCAGTTATATTTTAGGCAGCAAAATAAATTAACCCTTCCAAACCATCATCAATACAAAATCATATACCATAACAATAATCTCCATATAAATCCATTAAACCAAATAAAATATACGCTTATCCCCTTTAAATAAATTCAATAAACAAGTCCGCCATATGTCAACCACCAAAATTAATACGAACTAAACAGGTAGACGTGCACTCAGTCCGTTAGTATACGATCATAAAAGTAATCAATAAGTAAGATGCGAGCATCGCAAATCATACTCGAGGCCATAGACCTGCACTCAATCCGTTAGTATACGATCATAAAAATAATCTATAAGTAAGATGCGAGCATCGCAACCCTTACTCGTGCCCACAGACCTTCAAACTCGATCTCCACCATTTATATTTAACCACTATCTCGTGAATATTATATCTGAAATCCAACTCCATCCAACGGATAGATTGTGCATAATTGGAATTTTAAAAGAAACTAGACAGATAGTTTTGGGAAACAAGATCAGCTCTGTTCAAAATCGGTTATAGGATTTTTCCAAACTCATATTCAAATATCCACCATTAAGATTTAAATTGTATATGTTTAGAATAACATATCACAATCTTGGCTTGATCCAACAGTTTTATTGTGCACAATTGTATTTTGAAAAATGCTGCACAGAATTTTCTGAAAATAAAATCTGCTTTATTCGAAAATTAATATATATTTTCTCGTATCTCAGAATCCAATCTCCATCGTTCAAAACGTAATTCAACAGATCCTTGAGGTTTTGTTAAAATTGTAACGCGATCCAACGGTTGAAACTTAAGAAAACGATTTTTTAAATGTATAGCGCAGTTAGATTTTAGACCTACAAAAATTGTGTATTCTCACCTTTTGCTCAAGGACTCGATGTCCCTTTTTCCCACAAACGGTGCCACTTGATACAATCAAAAAGATTGGGTCACCAAGGATATGGGGTACTAACCTCAAATAAGAGTTCAGCGACCTGAATAGTTTCAAATTACATCGCAGCGACCTGATTGATTTCCAAGAGCCTCCTCGCGACCTGATCGATCCTACAAAACAATACCTCAGCCAAGGCGGTGGACGGCACCGGCGAAATCCCTGCGATACTTAAGTTAGCGAGTGCGAGAGATCAAAATACGTTAAATACCTCAAATTCAATTTAAACCATAATTTGTCGGGACCACACAAAACAACCCATATTAGCCTGTTCGGGCCCAGAAACCATAAAGCCCAACACCCAACGCCGAGCTAGTAAAATAGTGTCTGCATCATAAGAGCGCGTTTCTCCTAAAGGAAGTCTCCTAGAGAAGAGCTCGCCATAAACCCATAAATCCATCCATAATAATTAGAGATGAGAGAATTATTTGTAAAGAGAGAATAATATATACTGCATGATTAGTGAGAGAGGGAGATATAGAGGGCCGGAGAGAGAGGGCATGAATCCCCTATTTATAAGATTATTGAGACTTGTCCATCAATCAATAGGATTCCTTCACAATGTAAGATCAAATCTCCTAATTATACTCAATATCCATAATAAGGAAATACACTCATATTAGAATTCTTAACTCCCATAATTCCATAACAATCACAAAAATATATTATTACCATGTTGGCGTCCTATCAGGACCTAGAATCTTCCACCCTTTTATCACGTTTTTACCTTATATAATCTAGTCAATATTTTGTGTCGTATCATCAAACTAAGAACATGCCCTTGGAAAAAATATAATAAACCACCTATCGTACATATGCAAATCAAAAAAATAATAATAATAATAAATTAATACCCAATAACATTGATGATCAACCAATAATAACATAAAAACCTAGGTAATGACATGATTGTGAAATTCATGATATACAAAGTCTGCAGAATTAAATAATGTCATACCCAACTGTAACCCCTCTCAGAAACTGCACATGTTCACTGTGCACACTGAGCATCAAGCTTCGAGTACTCAACACAAAACAAAAATTGTACACAAAAAGTAATATTACTTGTCAAATATGAGACTTCTAGAATCGGTTCTTCTAGTAGGCCACAATGCAATTAGAATCGGTTCCTTCTAGAATCACCACAATTTGGAAAAATCACCCAACACTAGTAGGCCACAAAGATGCAATTGACAGATAACTTTCTGGAACAACAAAATTCTTTACAAATGATTAGAAAAAATAACGATCGATTTAATATAGTATGGGTTGAAACCTGAAAATGCTTCGCACAATGCAATTTGTGAGCAACTTATGGTCAATTTGGGGAGTTACCTGAGCTAAGGGTCTTCTCTAACTTCGATTTTAGAGATGAACTAAATTGGGAATTTTTCTCTCCACAATAAACACTATTTCTTATTTCATTTGGGGGGGGGGGGGGGGGTGGGGGTGGAGAATTAATGAATGTTTGGGGTGGTTATAAACACTATTTCTTATTTCATTTGGGGGGGGGGGGGGGGGGGGTGGAGAATTAATGAATGTTTGGGGTGGTTATAAACACTATTTCTTATTTCATTTGGGGGGGGGGGGGGGGTGGAGAATTAATGAATGTTTGGGGTGGTTGTTTTAATTCTAATATGTTTAGTTTGGAGTTGTCGTATAAATTATAATAATTTAGTGGTGATTTTTGAAATTCGAAATTTTATTTTTTTAATATTTGAATTTCGAAATTAACGTGTTCAAAAATAAATTTAATTAAAATTATAACACTAAGAGCATCATAGACATGTACATAGTATTATAATTACTTGAAACTTTAAAATCATTATTAATAATGACATATGTTACTCCCTTAGTGGTACCTATCAGTACGATCTAAATATATTTCTAGAATCACTCTAGGGCCGCGTTCAATTTGGGGATGACAAGATAATTTCATCAACTATTGTCGGACGGCCCTGTACATGATACTATAATCCTATGTTTAATTTGGGTGACGGTGTGAGTGGTATGAAAAAGAGTGGGAATCATGTATACGTTCACTTTGAAAGATTAATCTAGACCGTCGCGCTATTGACGTTTTTGCCCTTCAATCGACTGGTGCTTATAGCCCAACTGGAAAAATACAGATCTCTCAAATTCGACCCAACGGAAGTTAAGAATTGAGGGGAGGGGTTCATGCGAGAACACGCGAATCATTAGATTCAAATTCGATCGGTGGTGGGAACGAGGTGGAGAGTAGCCCTTCGCCCTAGTTGTGAGTGCAATTGAGGAATATGGGTCTTCTCCATCAATTAACAGGAGGTATGAGTTATTTATTCGGTCAATTTTAGGCTTTATCAGTCGAAATCATGCATCGAATTGACGGGATTTGAACCCAACGCTCAATATTCACTGATTTGGTAACAATACCCATACATACATATATATATATATATATATATATATATGAATTCCCTATTGTCGTTTACTACGATAGGTTATCATCCTTATTGACGCAACAATATATTCACTAATTTGTTCCAATGACGGGTGCTTATTTTTTGTGATAATAAAAATAGTGAAATGAGCGGCTCAACTAGTTCCGGATTGCAGCAACAATCCTCCCTTGCGTACCAGTGCTTTCTTTGTCATAAAGATCGGCCTCTCGTATGCTATTGTCTACTCGAAATGAGGGTCCAAATTACAAGAAAAAGAAGGGATAACGGTCGTCATTTTATCGCGTGTCCTATTAGAGGGGTACTGAATCCATATCTGGGCTACGTATTCTAGCATCTAACAATATGCTGCTTTCCCTCTAAATGTTGCTCTAGGTCAAGTGCATCCATTTAATTGTGTTGTGTTTTCGCGGGAAGGAAAATGTAATATGTTTATTTGGCTGGATCATTCAACCACTAAAAGAAATATCGATTCTTTGGAATACTTCCTTTCTTCAAATGGAAGGAATAGAGATAGAATCAGACCTATTCCCGAAATGCCTTTCTGAAAATTCCTCAATGTCCCGGCTATTCACAGAACGTGAATCATCTGCCTCCGGAAGAATCGAAGAATTTCTTGAGAATCCTACAAGATCGGTTCGTTCTTTTTTCTAAGATAGATGGTCAGATGAGTTGAGGATTAATCCATACATCCGGAGATAGAACAATTCCGCTATGAGATCCGTGCAAGCAACCGCAAATGTGAGAAGTATAATGAGTGTTACAATAAGGCGGTTCGATCTACTCTGATCGCATGGGTATTCTCTTCGATATTTATCCTTCTATGGTTATCTAAGTAATGTCATGTATTGTACATTGATGATATGAAGTTGATAATATGTGTGGCAACAAATTTGGAAGTCACGACATTAAGGTGATATGAAGTCCCAGTCCGACGTACTATTTGCAGTACATGGTTATAGAGTGCTTGTAATGTTCGCATGCAATGTTAGTCTATACTACTTGGCCGACTTGATTGTAAATTGTTCTACCCTCCTGCATGTGCATGATAAATAAATGGGGTGACTTATAAGAACCACTTCATCCTAATTAGTATAGAGTGGCAAGACCAATTCTCCCCACTCTGTCTTAAATAGGTAGACCTTCTAGCCAAACCAGGTTCATATATTCTCATACAAATGTGTCCAAACAGTATGTAAAAATATTGAATAGTAAAAGTAAAAGGTATATTCACATACAAATGTGTCCAAGTAGAGCCATTGTCATTGTCAGGGAACATATTGTCTTACGTGCTGCATGGACAAGGTAGCCTTCCTCAAATTGCATTTTTGTGTATTTCGTGGCCTCCTTCGCACCCCCAGAATGCGTTACGTGGAGGAGACGGGAGAGACACAAGAAATCGAGGTATTTTTCCGAATGCATCTTAACACAATATATAGTTTGAAAAAGAAAACACAACATATTTGTACAAACACCGTGTTCATCTTTTTACAAACTTACTAGTAGGAGGAACAATTTTTTTTTTGTTGTTGGAGGTTCCAGACCGAACCATTTGCCATGGTGTATTGAAATTTTAGAGACCCTAACAAGAAAGATTTGAAAACGATATTCTACGGCCTGAACACGCAATCGGATCTCCCTGGGGACGTAGTCATTGATTGCGAGACAAACAACTAACCATTTGCTACTGTAAATGGTGTGTTTGGGGGCCCACCGCCGCCTTAGAATATTGTAGATTTAGGGGGGAGTAGTTCATCCAGCTCGTTTTGGAGAAACTTGGAATATCTTGTTGACAGTCCAGATCATGTGTCCGATAATTCGGTTAACCAGCCATCTTTTTCTCCCGGATCATGGACTATGTCACGTATTTCAGGTACCGTCAAACCAGGACCCCTAGCTCGGGGAAATTATTTAACCAACTCATCTCCATGCAAGGGTTCCAATAATCTGAACTAAAGAAAATGTGTTGGTCTATTGTAATCCAAGCTGGTTTTTGATTTTATTACTCATGCTATGCGGTAGTATGCGTGTTTAGGGATAGGACAAGTTCGTGATCTTAAAGTCCGTGGTTATGTCCTTGGATTTTGTAGTAGCCTTGGTAACATCTAAATAGCCCCACTTACTGTATTGGTATCATCTACATATGGGGAACAATTATTTGGACACGTACATCGATTGTTTCGTGGTCTAAATTTATGCTGCACAAAACGGAAGGATGAACAAGATCGCGCTAACCTATTCTGGGTTGTTGCCGATTCATAGATACAAATTTTTTGGTTTTGTCTTTTTTTTCTTTGGTGTAGGGGCAGTTCTTTGTTCACACATAGTGTCGTGCTAACGGACAAAAGATTTGCTTTGTGTATTCTGGGGAAATTGTTTCTTTTCTACATCATAACATTACAAGCACATAGAATTGGGATAGGATGACAAAGCGCTATAGCAAATTCAACACAAAGAACTAGAATGAAACTGGTGATAGAGTGAACAGTACATTGACGACGCCCTAATTACGGTTAGAACCTACACAATCCGAAAATAGCTAAATAAAATGCATGAGCAAATAATAAATTATGTTTCATGTGTTCGATTATCTTAAAGCCTTAAACATGGGTAACGATATATTCACATGGTCAATGTCAGCTTCAATCGGTGACAAAGGAGGTGGGTGTCCTAAACCTCCGGTCACGAACAGACCATGCACGGCCGGCAGGGCATCGACGCCCATTGCAAGTAATTCATTCGGAGACTCATGATCCTCATCATCAGAGAACACCATCGATGTAGAGCGGGTTATCCCAGGCACTTCAAGGTTCATCGCTAAAGTCAATTCTGCCGCATTTCGATTAACAAAAAGATTATAACATGCCTTGTTCAAGGGGAAACCATACAACCTAAAATAATTTTGGCGGTCCAGCCCTGCTTGGGTGCAAGTTTATGTGAAATCGCATATTTAACCAACAACTGTTCCACATGTCGACTGAACTCTATTTAATTTTAAATCAAACCTTAACCGATGACATGGAAATGATATCAACTTACACTAACATCTAAACTTATATAAAAAGTAAGAAAAATCATAAATCTTAAAAAGATACTACACAAAGGAATAAATTATTAAAAGAAAGGAAAATAATGAATTCCTAAAACATAATTAAAATATGCATTAGTAGTTCTGATATTTTAATTGCCATGTGTTTACTACATATTAGTAATCTCCATCGCTTAGGACTTCAATTAAGTTATGTAGGCATCATATTACCACCATTACCTGGCTACAAAAGTAAATAATTATCTGTTAAAGTGTATTTATTAATTATTTGGGAAGCTAACAACTTATTTCAAGTAATCATCAAACACCATATATTTAGTCGAACCTTTATATAAAAATTATGACGAGTAATATGAGGAGAACAAGGCATGATTGTTAAATAATACAAATTATTTCACTTTTGCACTTTATCCACATAATTCAAACCTCCATGAAATTAAAAAAAATTAAAAACATGTCGTTCTAAAAAATGCAGACACGGAATCGCAATATCCATTTATCTAATATTTCGCAATACCCAAGAGCATCATATGTTTATAAACTTACCACCACGCCAATGTGTTCCCAGTACATTGGAATTACCATCACGCGGCCATCACGTATGTTCACCCGAACACTCGGCATGTCTTTGAAACTCACAAACGTATTGTATTGCGTGCGTAACAAGTGGATGCAAGCTTGGACCTTCTCCATGTTGAAATGCTTGTCAGGTCCTCAGAAATTTGTTTTGCAAGCTCGTAGAACACGTCGTTGAAGACGGTGGAGTCATTAATACGGGGTGCGCGGCCGCATATGGTGAAGAACAAGTCGTGACAATGCTCTTCCTCATCCTCAGACATGTTGATGAGTCGCCAGTAGTTACGTAGGCGTATTTCACGTTGGTTACATGTGAACACAATGGCTGCAGCACAAAAAACCGAAAAGATGATAAGCGAGAAATTGTACGGTAATTAATGGTTTAATATCTATATTTTTATGTGCTTAATATTCTCATATATGTTTATTTCTCGCGTATTTATTATTACGAATGGAGGAGCACCAATTTTATATTTCTTCTCGATTTTGCAGTATTTGGTGCTATAATAAGCGACGAGAGGAAACCGGCGAATCAGGGAGGTAGAATCGATAGCTCGCGTCAATGCCGAGTATGGATCGCGTCAGTCGACGCGATGTGCGGTGCTGCGCTGACTGTGCACGCGTCAGTCGACGCTATGTCGACGAAACTTTCTGAAGCGTCGATTCAAGACCCTTCGGTTGATGCCAAGTCGATGGGAACTTTCTGTAGTGTCGATGGAAGGAGCATCAGTCGACGCTCATGCAGGTCGACGCGGGCAGGTGATGCGTATCGACGCCGAAGGCTGGTTCGCGTCAGTCGACGCTCCGTCGACGCCGACTCGGCCGAGTTATTTTAGGAAGCATCTTGGGCGGCAAGAAATAGGAATTCTATATTAACTCGACCCAAACTCGTTAAAAAACAGAACTTGACACAATCCTAGGGTTCCAAGGCTTGGAGAGAGGATCCCAAATCACCCAATAAATAAGATCTTGAAGATCCAAGACCAACAATCCAAGATCTAAGCTTTCTTATCTCTTCCCTATCTTAGAACAATGTTTTATTTCTTTATTTCCCTGTTATTCTATGAACTCCATGAGTGAGTAGATTGTTTTATTTATGTATAGGGATGTTGAAACCCTCGTGAAACTATTTTTAATTGATATATGCAATATTATTTTTCGTTCTTCATATGCGATTGTATGTGCTGTTCTAATTTCAATTTATGATTGCTTAATTTTTAATTTGGCTTGATCACCTAAATTAGGGATTTGGTTTTCTATTGCTAGAAATAGGATTGCTTCCCGTTTAATTTTCGTAATTACTATTTCTCTGAAACAACTAATGATTGCGAATCGTTAGGGACAACACAACATAGGTTGAATGAACCGAGCTTATGCGTTTGTTGCCTAGATTAATCTATTTGCCTAAATATTAATGTTGTTGTTGGGTTGAACCTAGAGAGCTTATTCTAGGTTATTCAATAATTAGAATCAATTAAAGAGCTTATTTTAATTGAGTAAACTGTAAGGGCAAATTCGAGTAGCAGAGCTTATTGCTACTTAGGGTTTTTAGTSGCATWTGATGAATGGATTATGATATTRTGATTGGTTAAATAAGTGGAACGAGGGTGGAAACGRAACTAGGACTGGGAGCTTAATTRATTTGTTTYGTTAYTTAAATTCTTTAGTTATTWATTTTGTYCTCTTAGATTAGTTTACAATTCTCACCCCGTTTATTTGTTTAAATAAAATAYGAATCATCACAATTTAACCACACTCCTMGTGGGATCSACCCTTACTTATCGCTACTACTAGTTGGTAGAGAGAWGTTGAGGAAAAATAAATATTTAATTTGACGCTTCAACGACGAGCGGTCAAATTTTGGCGCCTTTGCCGGGGAGTGACGCGTTTAAATTGTGAYTTGACGTATTTTAATRTTTTWGTATTTTTAATTKTAATTTTAGTTTTTGTTTTTCTTTATTTCYATKAWTATTTTTTTTAGATCTTGTGACTATGGCAGAAGGTAGAGAACGCACGTTAAAAGAGATAGCAAATCCGGATCTTCCGCATCAACAACTATGCATCACGTTTCCAACCTTGGAGGATGCTAATTTCGAATTGAGATCCAAACTAATATATCAATTGCCGGCGTTCCATGGATTGGATGGCGAAGACCCATACAGGCATTTGAAGGAATTACATGTCATATGCACGAGCATGAAGCCCGCCGGAGTAACTGACGAACAAATTAAATTGCGAGCGTTTCCATCTTCCTTGAAGGGTCTAGCCAAGGATTGACTTTATTATTTGCCTCCTGGATCTATCACCACGTGGATGGCGTTTGAGAGGGTATTTTTGCAGTGATATTTTCCCACTTCACTAGTGGCGAGATTGCGTAAAGATATTTATGCAGCAAGACAAGCGCAAGGAGAGACATTGCATGAGTATTGGGAGCGTTTCAAGAGACTCGTCGCTCGTTGCCCTCAGCATCAAATGGTCGAGGAGTTATTAATACAATACTTTTATGAAGGTCTCTGTCTCACTGATAGAAACATGATCGATGTGGCAAGCGGATGCTCACTCATGGATAAGACACCGACGGCGGCAAGGGAGTTGATTTCGAACATGGCGGCCAATTCTCAGCAATTCGGCTACCGTGATAATTCATTGAGGTCGGTAAATGAAGTAGACACTAGTTCGTTGCAAGCTCAGTTGGATGAGTTAAGGTCCACTATCGTCAAGAGGGCTACGGTTCGACCATGTAGATTGTGACACACATTCGATCATGTCTTCGATGATTGCCTAACACTACGAACCAACCTAAAATTAGGAGCCTATGGAGTGAAGCCTAGAGGATGGCAAGAGAGGAATGACGATCCATACGAGCCAAGGTGGGGGGACCCTCCAGATTTTCAAAGGGGACAAATTTTTTCGAGACAATATGATAACCATCCCCAAGAACAAGAACCGTCCCCAGCCCTCATAGAGATGATGGAGGCCATGTTGACGAACACCAAGAGGCTCGAGGCTCAATTGAGTCAAATGGCGGATCACATAAGCCAAATGGATAAACGATTGTCTTCTCAAACTGAGGAACGCATGGAGAATGTGAATGCCATCATGCTGCAAGATATGGGGAAAATCAATGATACGAAGGACCCGACATTTGAATTGGAGGACGAATACGAACTGGAGGAAGAAGAAACGAGGCGGACACGTGTTGATCATGATCTGCCTGCGTTTACAAATGATGTTCCTTATTCTATCGTTTCTCCTAGTAAGGTCAACGCCGAACCAAAGCCAGTGCCACCATGGACCGTGTGTCAAGTGATGAAGGATGAAGAAGAGACTTGCGTGCGAGATGATGTTTTTGAGAAGGAGGAGACCAATGATCTTCCGTATGTGGTGATAGATGAAACCATCTAAGCAAAATTCTATGAGAAGCCACCACAAAGTCGTAAGGATCCGGTTAAGCATCCAACGTCGAAACGGATGCGAATTATGGAGGATGAGGGCATTGGCACTCCGTGCACTTTGAGACCTCCACCGAAACCGCCATGGGATTAAGGGGTACCATGTCGAGCCGACGACATTAAGAAAAGGCGCTTGTTGGGAGGCAACCCAATGTTTACATTATTTTCTATTTTATTTTTATTTTGCAGTTGAAGGGATAAAAAGCCTTGTTGATTTGGACGATTGGGCCATCATATGAAGAAAGATCATCATTGGAACCGAGACCCCCTTGACGTTTATCCCGGTGATTTCTTTTCCCTTACTCTTCCCTTATGATGTATTATTTGCTTGTTCTTGCTTTATGCTTGAGGACAAGCTAAAGTTTAAGTTTGGGGGAGTGGGTTATTGAGATTAATATTGTGCTGAAAATTGCTAAATTTTGAAATGTTTTTCAATTAAATTCCGGGAATTGAAAAGAAAAAGGTTAAAAGTACTTGCTTGAATTGCTTTGATGAATTATGTTTCGGTTAAGTTTTTAGTCATCATTTGATTTAGAGGTCAAGGGTACGCATGTTAGTGCTTTTGTGATTCATTTGTGGGGCGTCAATTCTAGATTATTGTGTTGTTGATATATATTTGTGGTTGTCGTACTCAATATGAGTTGTGTGGGTCCTTGAAGTTGGCGGTTGTGTGAAAATATCTCATTAGTCGAAACAGAAGTCAAATAAAGTCCAGTTGGGGTATACCGGCATGGTGTTAGTTGAAAATTGAAAATAAAAAAAAAAGAATGAGAAAAAGAATTAAGGTGCCGAAACAGCTGCCTATCCGTGTACCAAGTGAAATTCGCTTACAAATTCTAAGGGCGAAATTCAACGAAGATGCTAGTAGCTCAACAAATTATATGCACTTACTCAAGTGGCGCAATCCAACTACAATCTCAAACATGGCGGAGGTGAACTCAACAAATCAAATACCAAATCAAGACGATCCTCCTATCCAGCGCCGAATCATTATCAAGTCAGGTCAAGAACGGTAGTGCGGAGCTGAGGGCCTCAATTAAAAAATAAAAATAAATAAATAAATGGGAGGAATGAGATATTGAATTACAACCAACAATGGATAGAGTCGAACCATTGATTAGCGAGGGGGTACCATAGTACATTGATGTGACGTATACGAAAAGGGTTGCCTAACTGCTGGGGTCACCTAGGTCAATACATGAAACGCTTGCGATTTCTAGAAATATAGTGGTATCTAGAGTCCGGATGAGTTCATTTGGTCAATTTGAGTGACTTACTTATATTATATTTTTTCCTACGCTTTAATTCTATATGTTGCTTGAGGACAAGCAAGGTTTAAGTTTGGAGGATTTGATAAGCGAGAAATTGTACGGTAATTAATGGTTTAATCTCTATGTTTTTATGTGCTTAATATTCTCATATATGTTTATTTCTCGCGTATTTACTATTACGAATGGAGGAGCACCAATTGTATATTTCTTCTATATTTTGCAGTATTTGGTGCTATAATAAGTGAATGAGGTTTTACAAGAAAGTTTAGAGACAAGGATCAACCAAGCGATGAGAGGAAACCGACGAATCAGGGAGGTAGCGTAGATGGCTCGCGTCAGTCGACGCGATGTGCGGTGCTGCGCTGACTGTGCGCGCGTCAGTCGACGCCATGTCGACAGAACTTTTTGAAGCGTCGATTCAAGACCCGTCGATCGACGCCAAGTCGACGGGAACTTTCTGTAGAGTCGATGGAAGGAGCGTCAGTCGATGCTCATGCAGGTCAACGCAGGCGGGTGATGCGCGTCGACGCCGAAGGTCGGTTCGCATCAGTCGACGCTCCGTCAATTCCGACTCGGCCGAGTTATTTTAGGAATAATCTTGGGCGGCAAGAAATAGGAATTCTATATAAACTTGACCCAAATTCGTCAAAAGTAGACTTTGACACAATCCTAGGGTTCCGAGGCTTGAAGAGGAGATCCCAAATCACCCAATAAACAAGAGTTTGAAGATCCAAGACCAACAATCAAAGATCTAAGCTTTATTATCTCTTCCCTATCTTAGAACAATGTTTTATTTCTTTATTTTCCTGTTATTCTATGAGCTCCAAGAGTGAGTAGATTGTTTTATCTAGTTCTAGGGATGTTGAAACCCTTTTGAAACTATGTTTAATTGATTAATGCAATATTGTGTTTCGTTCTTCATATGCGATTGTTTGTGTTGTTCTAATTTCAATTTATGATTGCTTAATTCTTAATTAGGCCTGATCACCTAGATTAGGGATTTGGTTTTCTATTGCTAGAAATAGGATTGCTTCCCGTGTAATTGTCGTAATTACTATTTCTCTGAAGCAACTAATGATTGCGAATCGTTAGGGACAACACAACATAGGTTGAATGAACCGAGCTTATGCGTTTGTTGCCTAGATTAATCTATTTGCCTAAATGTTAATGAAGTTGTTGGGTTGAACCTAGAGAGCTTATTCTAGATTATTCAATAATTAGAATCAATTAAAGAGCTTATTTTAATTAAGTAAACTGTAAGGGCAAATTCGAGTAGCAGAGCTTATTGCTACTTAGGGTTTTTAGTGGCATTTGATGAATGGATTATGATATTGTGATTGGTTAAATAAGTGGAACGAGGGTGGAAACAGAACTAGGACTGGGAGCTTAATTGATTTGTTTCATTATTTAAATTCTTTAGTTATTTATTTTGTTCTCTTAGATTAGTTTACAATTCTCACCCCGTTTATTTGTTTAAATAAAATACGAATCATCACAATTTAACCACACTCCTCGTGGGATCGACCCTTACTTATCGCTACTACTAGTGGGTAGAGAGAAGTTGAGGAAAAATAAATATTTAATTTGACGCTTCAACGATGAGCGGTCAAAAGATTAAGTGCAATTGTACATGATCGACGAGTTCTCGACGCGCTAGTTTCGGAATCCGTCTCCGCAAGAGTACGGAGCCGGTTGTAGGGCGGCGAGTTCTTCCCGAGTCGTGTCTCTCGAGGATGGATGTTATTGGCTTGTCGGTTTCTTAATTGCTCTTATCGTCGGTAGCGACTAACTATTCTAAACTAGGAAAGCAGTAGTCATTGTTCGGTTTTGAGTTTACGACTAATATTTATATTGAAATGCAAGATTTAAAAACATTGAAAATGAAAAGGAAATTAAAGCTTATTTAAACGATTAATCTAAACTAGTACACTAAGGAAGCTTATAATTTAAATTAAGGAAAAGGAGGGAAAATCAAGGTCTAGCTTATTTGAAAAAGTCAACCTTAATTTAATAAAAATTAAAGTTCTAAAAAGGAAGATCATATAAAACTTAAAGATTGATCTAAAAAACTTAACAACTTAAAAGCATAAGTTAAAAAGCTAGAAAGCTATAAAATGAAAATGGAAGTTTGATGATCAAAATAACAACTAAATTACGATCAAACATCAACACACAATTAAATGAAATAACAAGGAAATAAAACTATATTAATGGAAAGATATTACCAAGAGTAATGATCCACAAAAGCTTGAAATGGAAAAGCTTGAAAGCTTGAAGGATTCTTCACAAAAGAAAACTAAATCAAAGCTTGAACAACTAACTAACTAAGATCTAAAGCTTAACTAATCTATTACTAATTACGAGAATTTTTGGGAATTAAAATTGATCAAAATGAAAAGGAATTATTTTCTGGTTTGAAGGAGCTCTCCTGGGAGGAAAGAGCCTTGCTGCAAGTTGTTTGCTTCGAAAAGACGTCTGATCACTTAAATCTTCACAAAATCTGCTTTTCAGTCGATCGACTGCATTGTTAAAACGGCCAAAAGCCCTGGAATTCAGTCGATCCTCGGAGTATCCAGTCGATCGACAGCAGTCGATCGACCTCATCGGCAGTCGATCGACTGCATTGTCCAAAATGCCAAAATTTCCCTGGAATCCAGTCGATTTTGGAGTTCCAGTCGATCGACTAGAAGGGCAGTCGATCGACTGAACTCCAGTCTATCGACTGGATTGCTGCACCCGGCTCGATTCCTCGTTCTTTTCACGTCTCGCCGGTTTATCGAACCTCGTCCGTGCGCTTCCTTGCTTTGTCCGTTCATTCCCGAGTCGAGTATCAACGATCCCAAACGAGCGCGGGCCCCGCTTGGACGTCCTACGGCCAATACGAAAAATGAAATAGTGAAAAACTACGAAAACTAATAATAAAACGTACAAAAATACGAAAACCTAGAAATAAACGAAAAACGGCCAACTCGACTCCTAAAACACCTAAAAGCAAGCGAAACACACGCAACGTGATACAAAAACGATAGCAAAAATATGTACAAAAAGATGCAAATCAACCACCCCACACTTAGAACGGTTGCTTGTCCTCAAGCAAAACTAACGTAAATTTACAAAATTACCCCGACCAACCCTAAACTAATGCACAAAATAATTCGAGACGTCGTACGCTACGTTGCTTGTTAGCTTAGGCTAAAAGGACGTCAATGTGCGTTGTTAAGGAAATTTAGATCGACTTCCGAACCCTAAAAGAACTTAAACAATCCACCAAGTCGGTCTCCCCGTCCCTGCCCCGGCTAAGGTCTATCCACGCTCGAACCGTTAATCGGCTCCCTACTAGCCAAAATCATCTACGCCTCTCTTTAACAAATATATACTAAAAATCGGACAAGAAAGGAAAAAACGTGCTACTTAACAACTTCAAGGATTTATAACGTATCCTTGTTTATTCGTCTCTTTTTTTTTCTTTTTTTTTTTTTAGATAAATAAAGATGAAAATACGAAGCTTTCAACGACTCCGATCATTCGTTGCTACTAGCAACTTACAAACTTATCGATCGAGCACGTGGAGCAATTGTCGACTCCAAATTATAAAACAAAAACCTATAGAGAGCGTTCGATGACTAGGGCTAGTCGAGGCACTAGTTCTAAACGAGCACAAGGATAGCACGAAGCTAAAACCGAACGGAGATCCCAACAAGATAAACCACCTAAGTCCACTATATTCGATCGAAAATCTAAACACCCTAACAAATCATCAAAACCGCGTCACTTCGCCAAGGGTCCAAGCAATAATAGCACACACGTTACTCAAATTAACACAAGCAAGCATACGACAAAATTAAAAACCTAGGACGAACTCTAACCACCCCACACTTAAAACCTAGCAATGTCCACATTGCGTCTTTAAGCTAATAAAAGCAGTAAAAAGGTGTAGAGAAAAGAGAACGCCCCTATGTTCGAGCTTGTGCCGTCGTGGTTGTGCAAAAACATCTCCCGGGAGCCGAGGCAAGCAACAAGCTATCTACAAGGTAAGGCAAGGTGGAAAATTTGCACAAAAACAAATTATTTACAAAAACAAAAATATTTTTGAGTTTTTTGAATTTTCTAATTTGTTTGGATTTTATTATTTTTCAAATTTGTTTTATATTTTGAGAAGATATTCAAACGAAATAAATTAAATTATATACAAAAATGAAAGCAATTAAAAGGATTTTTTTTTACAAGAGACGAGACGAGAAACAAAAGAACATAATCGAACGATAAACAAAAGAAACACACAAAAAAAATAAACAAAATAAAAATAAAAATAAACAAAGGATAACCAGGAGGTTTAACGACGTCTCCTAGGTCGGGCACGGAGGGTCGCGGCCTCGTCTTCCTCCTCCTCCTCCTCGTTTCCACCGTCGCCGCCGTCATCGTCGTCGTCGTCGTCTCGACGCAACCGACTCTCGACCAAAAGGAGCCGGGTATGGAGGCCGCGGAAAGCTCGGTCGTTTCGTGCCTGCCCCTCGTCGAGCCGGTCAAAACGGGCAGTGAGCTGGTCGAAACGGGAAAAACACGGCCTGTTGGAAATCGTTCCAACCCATCTCGGGACCCGAGCCGGTGCTCGGACCTCCGTACTGCGGGACTGCCGCCTGGCTCGTGCTCGCTCCGAATTGCGCGCCCGAACCGGTGTTCGGAACGTCGCCGGCCTCATCCTGCTCATTGCCTCGGTGGCGTTGGCGTCTAGGGTTTTGGTTCGCCGGGTTCGTCGGGGCTCTCGGCGTTTTGAACGCCAATTCCATGAGGTCGACGCGTGTCCATGTTTGCCGACTCGG